>CM060286.1:6682908-6692908 GCA_030684275.1 Acipenser oxyrinchus oxyrinchus | reverse complement strand
TAATTGTTTAATCATACACCTGACTATATGCCTACAAAATCCCTGACTTTGTGCAAGTGTACCTAGAAGAATTGATGCTGTTTTGAAGGCAAAGGGTGGTCACACCAAATATGGATTTGATTTAGATTTTTCTTTGTTCACTCACTTTGCATTTAGTTAATTGATAAATATAATCTATTAACATGTCTATTTTGAAAGCATTCTTACTTTTACAGCATTTTTCACACCTGCCTAAAACTTTGCACAGTATATATATATATATATATACACATATATATATACACACATATATATATATATATATATATATATATATATATATATATATATATATATATATATATATATATATATATATTCATTAACCAATATGACAAACGAATAATGCATTTAATATATGAAAAGTGTTAAATCATTGGTAACTTCGGATGTACCGCATGCTAACCTGAATCTTTGTTACTTTTAAGTGGAAAACAATATATCTGCCTAATATATGTGATTTAAGTAATTTCAGCGGACACTAACAAATGTAATATAATATATATATATATATATATATATATATATATATATATATATATATATATATATATATATATATATAACATAAAGACACACACACACACACACACACACACACACACATATATATATATATATATATATATATATATATATAACTCATGGATAATTAAACACAAAGGCGAATTTAACAAGTTAAACATACCTTGCGTGTCCTCTTCTGTCAAAATTTAAATGCAACTGTGCTTGCAACAACCGTGCATATGTTTCTCCTTCTCAAATGTGACGCCTTTCTTTTTGCGTCACTGTAGAGGTGGCGTTAGAGGCGGAGTTAAAGGTGCCAGGCTTGGGTTGTCATGCTTGGGGTGTGAGGCGTGTGTCGTCCGTCTTGCAAGTATACCCTTCTCCAGAATCGGAGCAAGTAGCCAATGAATTTTCAGAATCTGCGCAGAATCTGCGCAGACTTAGCAAAGCCTGCCTCTCGTGACGCACCCACAGCGTCCCGCGTGATAATATAGGGCTATACCAACTCTGTCAGAGGCGCGGGGGTTACCTGAATTCAAATGGTATTCACTTGAAAAACTATAGCTCCACAAACAGCTCGTTTACGATGTTCAAATTGAAAGTCATAGTCATTTTTCATTAAAAGATCCCAAGTATCACGATTCCCTTTATTAGATGAATTGTCAAACCGCAGTGGTCAGTTTGTATTTTGTGATTGGTATATTCCTCGTGTGCAGGATAGAAGGAGACAACACGCCGTTTCCAAGTTCAAGGCTTTATTTATGCACCTCTTTCAAAGCCCACTGCTCTAGCCCTTGCTCTGCCTCGACCCCAATGAGCGTGCAACGCCCCTTTATACCTTAGCCTGCCCTTTATTCTAATCGGGTGCCAGAGCGAACAGCTATCCCATTGGTCCCCAGCCGCACACCAGGACCAATGGGCACATACAACAAACAGCCAATGACAGGGACAGAGCGACCCCGCAGCGACAGGTAATACAGACGGGGGGGAGAGGAACACAATACAGCGGCATTAACAGACAGTAGAAACAAGAAGGAATACAGTACGCAGACACAATACACGGATCGCTACAGTATATTCCTCGTTCTGTGGGAGACAGACCCGTTCAGACACTGAGGGAGAGCAGATAGGAGGTAAGCGAGTCTGCATTGAGTTGTACAATATGTTTTTAAACTACAGAAAGCTGTTATATTGTATTATTTTGAAGGGACCGGGTTGTTGTGGGTAGGAGCGCGTTGTTTTATGTGTGTGTTGTATTTGTGACAGTCTGGCTGTGCCACGTGTTTGTATTCACATCCCCAGCGCTGACAGATTGAGCTTGTTGTTGTTTTGAAAGCATCTAGCGGGTAAATATTGTGTTTGGCGGTCTGGGTATTTTTTTTTGTCGTAGATGTTTATTTTCTATTCTTGAGACAGCGTGGAAGTTAGAGCCTAGATCTAATCGGAAATCAAAAGCAAAGATCAGAATTTTTTTTAAAAACGAGATGAAATATATTTTCAGTATCAAATAATTATTATTTCAGTGACTGCAGAGTGTGTTCAAGTGTACCGTAATGATTGTAACAGGAGCGCTTTCCTAAACGTCAATACTGTGCGGATCCCATTGTTTCACACTCACCTGAACACGCATGGGAAACTGGCTTCCTATCCTTTTTAATATGTTTGAAATCATTTTTAAATATACTTTCAATTGAGTGTATTTTTCTTTCCTTTACTAGTTGTATACTGCTGGTATCATTTAAAACACTGAGGGAGACCTCAGTTCCAAACTCGTGCTGTGGAGCGTCACACAGTGTTTTTAATATTGCTGCGTGAAACAAACACGTTTTTATAGTAAGCACATATTTTTATTTTGATTCAGGCAGGGCATGAAGTTAAGGGCATGAAGGCAATGTTGCCTTCGTTGGGGGTGAAGATTCAGGGGACCAAGGCAATTTTAGCGGTCAAAAAGGCAAAATATCAATCCATCCCAAAAGCACCAAGGCGATTTCAAACTCCTTCATAAAACACCAACACATAAATACAGAGAGCCTATTATGTTGATGAATTGTTAATTCAAACAAACACAAATCAATGTTTTCTGAGTGATTCGCAGCCTAATTGTTATACAAATAAAATACAGGTCACTGGTCCATTGTAAAAATAAAATGGTATAAAAATCCAATTTAAAACACAACAAACTTATCTGATTGAAAAAATACGACGGGTACTTTTGGTAAAAAAAAAAAATAGTCCAGGTATTTTTACTAAACTCAGTCACACACCACTGGCTTACACACTGATTAGATTAGACTATTAGATTTTCAGGCAAACTGGCTGAAGAGTTACCCATGGCTGGAGTTTAATAACGATAGTGGTCAAATGAGTTGGTTGGTCTGCAGTGTAGTTTGCTAACCGCTGTTACAAACCCTGTTCAAACAATGCAACTTTGGGAAGAAAAAAAAAATGAAAAAAACTTGGCCAGGCAACGGAGAGTGCTCTGCATCACAATGATGAACAGCTGGAGCTACACAATGTCACATGTTTACATTTGAGAGGCTTTATATAGCTTCACAGTTCTGGAAATTTACAGTTGTAAAGGATTTGCAGTTTTGTTATGGTGTATTGCAGGACACTCGATTCAGTGGGAGAAAAGCTGTTTTTAAGCATACACATTCTAACCCCTTTCATGAAAGCACACGTTTACTAGTTAAAAAACAGAACTACGTAAGGTAGTGAGAATGTATTACACACAAATAAACGAAAACAGAAATGGATCCACGTCTCAAGATTGTGTTTTGTTCACTATTATGTTACCTCTCCTACTCGTTTCATAACACAGGAAGCTGCTGCGTGAACCATGGCATAGCTACTGGGTTTTTTTTTTCATGTAAGAATTTGAGCAAAACTAATAATTATCTTCCTATTGTTTGTTCATTTTTAGCGTTGGTGTTTTGGGGGGAATAACACCAAATTACAAAACAGCAACTGAAATTGAAATGTCTGTATAAACTAGATTCCAATGCTCTATTCAAAAATTAACTTGACCTTTGACCTTTGACCTTTAACCTGTCCTTAAGGTCAAATGCAAAACTAGCTTATAACTCCTTACAGAGTGCAGATAGGGTCATGGTTACTATGGAACAGATAAAACAAGAATGCCTTGGAAGCCATCAAGTTGCTTGCAACTTCTAGTTATTATTATTGTTATTATTATTATTATTATTATTATTGAGGATGAATTGTTGTGCAGCCATTGGCACAGGGCTCACAGACGCAAAAATCACAGTGACACTGCCAGTGAACACGTGTGCTTGAAAGAGGCACGGTCATATTGAGCAGTATCACAGTGACACTGCCAGTGAACACGTGTGCTTGAAAGAGGCGCGGTCATATTGAGCAGTATCACAGTGACACTGCCAGTGAACACGTGTGCTTGAAAGAGGCGCGGTCATATTGAGCAGTATCACAGTGACACTGCCAGTGAACACGTGTGCTTGAAAGAGGCGCGGTCATATTGAGCAGTATCACAGTGACACTGCCAGTGAACACGTGTGCTTGAAAGAGGCGCGGTCATATTGAGCAGTATCACAGTGACACTGCCAGTGAACACGTGTGCTTGAAAGAGGCGCGGTCATATTGAGCAGTATCACAGTGACACTGCCAGTGAACACGTGTGCTTGAAAGAGGCGCGGTCATATTGAGCAGTATCACAGCGACACTGCCAGTGAACACGTGTGCTTGAAAGAGACGCGGTCATATTGAGCAGTATCACAGCGTCCCTCCCTCTGTTTGCCCTTCATTAACCAGTGACACAGTACGGCTTTCTCATGGCTTTAGTGCTGGGAGGTGCGCAGTAAAAAGAATGGCAACAATAATGCTTTATGATAACGACTCATTTTCTCACAAGACGAGATTAGATGTAATTAAACTGAATTGTGATAGAAGGGCCAGATGACGCTGAACAAGCTTGTGAATGTCTTGTAGCTCAGATGTTCTGGTGCTGAGCAAGCTTGTGAATGGCTTGTAGATCAGATGTTCTGGTGCTGAGCAAGCTTGTGAATGGCTTGTAGATCAGATGTGCTGAGCAAGCTTGTGAATGGCTTGTAGATCAGATGTTCTGGTGCTGAGCAAGCTTGTGAATGGCTTGTAGATCAGATGTGCTGAGCAAGCTTGTGAATGGCTTGTAGATCAGATGTTCTGGTGCTGAGCAAGCTTGTGAATGGCTTGTAGATCAGATGTGCTGAGCAAGCTTGTGAATGGCTTGTAGATCAGATGTGCTGAGCAAGCTTGTGAATGGCTTGTAGATCAGATGTGCTGAGCAAGCTTGTGAATGGCTTGTAGATCAGATGTTCTGGTGCTGAGCAAGCTTGTGAATGGCTTGTAGATCAGATGTGCTGAGCAAGCTTGTGAATGGCTTGTAGATCAGATGTTCTGGTGCTGAGCAAGCTTGTGAATGGCTTGTAGATCAGATGTGCTGAGCAAGCTTGTGAATGGCTTGTAGATCAGATGTGCTGAGCAAGCTTGTGAATGGCTTGTAGATCAGATGTGCTGATGCTGAGCAAGCTTGTGAATGGCTTGTAGATCAGATGTGCTGAGCAAGCTTGTGAATGGCTTGTAGATCAGATGTGCTGAGCAAGCTTGTGAATGGCTTGTAGATCAGATGCGCTGAACTGAGGGACACGGGCAGCAATGACAGGCAGCTTGTGAATGGCTTGTAGATCAGATGTGCTGAGCAAGCTTGTGAATGTCTTGTAGATCAGATGTTCTGGTGCTGAGCAAGCTTGTGAATGGCTTGTAGATCAGATGTGCTGAGCAAGCTTGTGAATGGCTTGTAGATCAGATGTTCTGGTGCTGAGGGACACGGGCAGCAATGACGGGCAGCTTACAGGCAACCTTTGCCGTAAGTTTTTTTAAATTTGGGAGGCATTGCGGTGAGCAGCTTGGGCACTGCGTCAGTTGCCGCAAGTGCCGTCGGTTATTTCGCGCCCTGTACAGGATATCTGGTACTATACTAGGTTAAAATAAACATCAGTTTACAAGCCTTGCTTTCAGACAGTGTTGCACTTCCTTGATCACCTGGGGGGTGAAATTGTCCCCTCCCCTTGAACGACTTCTTTCACAGTAACTTTAAACTGTATTCCTGTAATCTTATAGTACTGTATACATCTGTTTTAAGTGAACCTAAGCAAATAATATATGAATTATACAAAAACAAATCCCTGTTCTCCTTGAACTAAACTAAACATTTCAACACATTTTCAGATGTGGAGTGGCAGCTAACGGCTCTCACCTGAAGAGCAGAAAGGACACATTCACTGAGGAGAAGGTCAGAGCGAGTGTCTGGAGCACTAGAGCCGTGCTGCACATCCCACTGACAATACCTGAAGTAAGTGTCTCTCTCTATTCATTCCACTTCAATCAGCTTCATACTCGGTTCTATATTGTCTAATTGTAACTGAGTGTGTCAGAGCAGGCAATGTGTTCCTTGTATTGTCTAATTGTAATTGAGTGTGTCAGAACAGTTAATGTGTTACTTGGCAGGATTGTAATTGTGTGCAATGCTTTGTTTATTGTTTTTATGAGATTTGTGCTTAATATTACAGAACAAGTTTAGCACAAGAATGTGCGCTACAATACACTTGCTTTTAAATTCATTTTTCAGTAGATCTCTTTTCCATGCCTCATTTGCTACTGTTTCTTAAATCAGCAATACTATGCAAGTTATTGCTCTGCACACAGAGGTGCCTCAAATCAATACTATGCAAGTTATTGCTCTGCACACAGAGGTGCCTCAAATCAATACTATGCAAGTTATTGCTCTGCACACAGAGGTGTCCTCAAATCAATACTATGCAAGTTATTGCTCTGCACACAGAGGTGCATCAAATCAATACTATGCAAGTTATTGCTCTGCACACAGAGGTGTCCTCAAATCAATACTATGCAAGTTATTGCTCTGCACACAGAGGTGTCCTCAAATCAATACTATGCAAGTTATTGCTCTGCACACAGAGGTGTCCTCAAATCAATACTATGCAAGTTATTGCTCTGCACACAGAGGTGTCCTCAAATCAATACTATGCAAGTTATTGCTCTGCACACAGAGGTGTCCTCAAATCAATACTATGCAAGTTATTGCTCTGCACACAGAGGTGTCCTCAAATCAATACTATGCAAGTTATTGCTCTGCACACAGAGGTGTCCTCAAATCAATACTATGCAAGTTATTGCTCTGCACACAGAGGTGTCCTCAAATCAATACTATGCAAGTTATTGCTCTGCACACAGAGGTGCCTCAAATCAATACTATGCAAGTTATTGCTCTGCACACAGAGGTGCCTCAAATCAATACTATGCAAGTTATTGCTCTGCACACAGAGGTGCCTCAAATCAATACTATGCAAGTTATTGCTCTGCACACAGAGGTGCCTCAAATCAATACTATGCAAGTTATTGCTCTGCACACAGAGGTGCCTCAAATCAATACTATGCAAGTTATTGCTCTGCACACAAAGGTGCCTCAAATCAATACTATACAAGTTATTGTTCTGCACACAGAGCCAGAAGACATCAAAACTATCACAAAGCCTTCAACAAGTAAGAAAATAAAGAGATCGTAGAAACCTGAGTGGGGAAAAAAAGTACGACACGAAATTGCCGATGGCACTGACAAAATATTTAGCCAGTTTTGCATAAAAGCTGCATGTAAAAATGGATTTACTATAGTTAATATGCAAGTTCGTTCCCTGACAGCACACGCTGAGTGCAGTGACCATGTTTTAGCTGTACTTACACTGAAGCAGCAAGCTACCATGAAAAAGCACTGCGATAAAACAAGTCAACCCTCAGCCAGCAAACTGATTACTCTGCTGAAAGCTGTTTATCACATGGCACAAAATGACATTCCAAGAGACCAGACTAGAGAACATGTACGCTAAAATAGCAATAACGTTTGAAAACAAATGATTTAACTGTTTTGTTTTACGTTTAATTAAAAATATGAAAGGAATGTGAAAGGAATTTTTCTACGTGTAATTTTGAATACATGCATGTGCAGAGTGGACATAACTGGTTCATTTTGTGTGGTGAAAATATTTATTAACATTCTAAACAGTGAACCTTGTGTTTTAATAAAAACAGTAGAAGGGCAATTCCATGATAAAGTGGCCATGAAAACAACAAGCTGCATTTATCAAAAACATATCTTCCTGTATTTGTACTAAAGGGTGTATATCAATGCAGGCTGTATTATTATTGTTCTGTTTGTGCCTTTTCTTTACTTTACAGGCATTTAAAGTTACTGTTAAAAAAGCAACATTTTCAGAAGTCTGCCTTCCATACATTTTAGGTATCAATGGCAGGATACATGTTTTAGTCACACATTTGTAAATATGTCACATTTTGACTGTATGGGAATGTAATACCAAGTTACTTTATATTATTTTTTCTCAGGATAAACAAAAATATTTTATAGTGAATAAAACCAACTGTCACGGCCATAACATTTTCTTGGTGAAGTTTGTTTAAAAGTTGTATACTACATTTATATTTTTTTCAAACTTTTCAAAATTAGCGTTCTGGATGTGACTGGTAGTAAGCTTGATGAGATTGCAAAGTAATCGCATGTCTTATCATGCACAAGCTAAATATTAATTGTAATCACTGAAGGGCACCAGAGCACATTGTCATGAGACCATATAAACAGATCAAACTATCGTGTCGCTCATTTTAATGGGGATTAAAGTGTTTTCTGTCATCTGCTGATCTTAGTTTTCTGTTCATGTTAATGCTCCTCCTTATTAAAATGTCCAGCACTGTGCAGTGCCGCTAGTTAAAATGACACAGTTAGTGGCAATGTGCTGAAAGCACATGTACACAACACGCAAGGGTTACTTTGAAATGTTATATAGTTTTCATTGATTTAAGATCACCCAAATACACGTACATTTAAACTGAAGTGACATCATGTTAGTTCAGTCACTTCATTCAAAGCACTTGGATTTCACACTGCATTTTGCAACGAGTTATTATAACAAATCAGGACGCACTTCAAGAATTTTTAATGTATTTCTGTTCCAGTTTACGTGTTTTTAGTTAATAGGGGTGCACTGATAATCGGTAGCCTACCGGCATGGCACCAATATAAGGAAGAAAACACAATTGACTATCGACATACAAGATTGAATTTTTTCCAGCACAGAATTTAATGTTTGCTCAGGCACGCTTACTAATAATGCAAGAACATTGAGACAGTATTGTTCCCAGTGCTGTGTAACGTGTGATCATCCTGCATTAATGAAGTCTCTAAAGATCAGTGTTTTGGATTTTTTTTTATATTTGAAGGCAACAATAGGATAGCGCATTGTGTGCAGAACAGACTTGATGCTACATTAATTCCAAAGATGAACTGCGAGTAGAATATCATTAAGAACATAAGAACATAAGAAAGTTTACAAACGAGAGGAGGCCATTCAGCCCATCTTGCTCGTTTGGTTGTTCGTAGCTTATTGATCCCAGAATCTCATCAAGCAGCTTCTTGAAGGATCCCAGGGTGTCAGCTTCAACAACATTACTGGGGAGTTGTTTCCAGACCCTCACAATTCTCTGTGTAAAAAGTGCCTCCTATTTTCTGTTCTGAATACCCCTTTATCTAATCTCCATTTGTGACCCCTGGTCCTTGTTTCTTTTTCAAGTCAAAGTCCCCTGGGTCGACATTGTCTATACCTTTTAGGATTTTGAATGTTTGAATCAGATCTCTGCATAGTCTTCTTTGCTCAAGACTGAATAGATTCAATTATTTTAGCCTGTCTGCATACGACATGCCTTTTAAATCCGGGATAATTCTGGTTGCTCTTCTTTGCACTCTTTCTAGAGCAGCAATATCCTTTTTGTAACAAGGTGACCAGAACTGAACACAATATTCTAGTTGAGGTCTTACTAATGCATTGTAAAGTTTTAACATTACTTCCCTGGATTTAAATTCAACACTTCTCACAATATATCCGAGCATCTTGTTGGCCTTTTTTTATAGCTTCCCACATTGTCTAGATGAAGACATTTCTGAGTCAACATAAACTCCTAGGTCTTTTTCATAGTTCCCTTCTTCAATTTCAGTATCTCCCATATGATATTTATAATGCACATTTTTATTGCCTGCATGCAATACTTTACACTTTTCTCTATTAACCCTATGCTGCCTACAGGGAATGACCATATTAGGTCATAAATATGAACAGTTTCTGTTTAAATGCTTGTAGTTTTGGAACCTTAAATCATAAATTAAAACCCAATACACCTACAGAAAGACATTAAGTGGATCTTTCCAGTGATGTAATTTATTTTGTTGTGTGGTAATTTTCTTTTCATATGAGCTACACCTCCCAAAAAATTATCGAAATATGAATAATAAATAATATTTTTAAAATGGCCAATTTCAACCTCTTTCCAAGTGTTAAAACTTAGAGTATATTGT
>CM060286.1:6662213-6682408 GCA_030684275.1 Acipenser oxyrinchus oxyrinchus | reverse complement strand
TACACTACCGGTCAAAAGTTTTAGAACACCTCCATTTTTCCAGTTTTATTGAAATTTAAGCAGTTTAATGTCTCAATGTACTCTGAAATTAAAGCATAGAACAAATAAACAATTGGAGATAAAAAGAAATCATGGAATCATTTTGTTTAACAAAATTTAATCTAAATTTTGACTCATCAAAGTAGCCACCTTTTGCAGATATAACAGCCTAACACCCTCGTGGCATTCTTTCTACAATGGAAATCAAATATTGTTCGGAAAGTTCTTCCCAACACTGTTGCAGAAGTTCCCACAAATGTGTTGCACTTGTAGGTTGCTTTGCTTTCACCCTTCTGTCCAGTTCATCCCAAACCAGCTCAATGGGGTTTAAGTCTGGAGACTGTGCTTGCCATTCCATGATTTGAAGCCTACCGTCTTGTTCTTTTCTTCTAAGGTAGTTCTGACATAGCCTGGAGGTATGTTTTGGGTCATTATCTTGCCGTAGGATGAACCCCTGACCAACTAGGCGTATACCAGAGGGTATTGCATGGCGCTGCAAAATGCTGTGGTAGCTGTTTTGGTTCAGGGTGCCACTCACTCTGTGCAAGTCGCCGACTCTGGATCCAGCAAAAGAGCCCCAGACCATCACGCTTCCTCCTCCATGTTTGACAGTTGGTGTCACACACCGAGGAACCATCCTTTCGCCTACTCAACGGCGTACAAAACCCCGCGTGATGAACCGAAGATTTCAAATTTTGATTCATCGGTCCATAAGATCTTCTTCCAGTCTTCAGTAGTCCACTGGCGGTGCTTCATGGCCCAGGCAAGCCTCTTTTTCTTATTTTGCCATCTTAGCAATGGCTTTCTTACTGCCACTCGACCTGTCAAACCTGCAGCTCGAAGTCTTCTCTTCACAGTTGAAACTGAGACTTGCTTACTTCGACCAGTGTTAAGCTGTGCTTGAAGCTGTTGTCCTGTGAGCCGCCTATCACGCAAGCTGTTGACTCTCAGAAACTTGTCTTCTGATTCTGTTGTGACTTTGGGTCTGCCAGACCTCTTCCTGTCAGAGTTTCCTCCAGTTTCCAAGTGCCTTTCGATGGTGTAGGAAACTGTACTCACTTACACCTTGGCTTTCTTTGCATTTTCTCTAAAGGTAAGACCTACACTTTTAAGTGTTATAATGGTCTGTCTGTCTTCCTTTGTTAATTGCCTTTTTCTCGCCATTATGATAGCAATATACTACTTCCTGCAGTACAATACTGTCCAAATAATGCTTAAGAGGGTGTAGTAACACAGTCTGTTCCAACACTGCTTTTATACAGACAGAGGGTTTGTAAGTAATCAACAAAAGTTGGGACACCTGTAGGAATTGTTAGCATCAACTTTCAAGGCTTAATTTACTTCCATTGCTGCAGAACAGCTGTAAGTTGTTAACCCATTACTTGTTCCCTGAAAAAGGCCTTTTTGTATAACTCTGAAATGTACATTATTTTTCAGTTTTTGGTAACCTAAACTTTTTTTTTAACCTCTGGCAGTTTACCGCTTACCTTTGTACCATTTCAGGTTATTCATTAGACTTGAACTGCTAAATTTCAATAAAAACTGGAAAAATGGGGGTGTTCTAAAACTTTTGACCGGTAGCGTATGTTTTTAAAATTCATTTCTCTTTAGAAATGTCTCCATAAGTGTAATTTAGTGATCTGCTAAAAACTGTAAAGTATCAGTGGTAACCTCATAATAAAAGGTATTTCTAATGGCCTGGGGCTTCAGTGAAATGCATTTTGATTGGTCATCTGTGATGTTTATCCCATGAATATTTCACTAAAGTTAATATTTTGTTAATTTATTGTTGGGTTTATAAACATCTTGGACGATTTAGTATGATTTCTGGTAAGCTTGTACTTGTGATCGCCGAATCTCCTGACAGAGAAAAAAAAAAACTTGCTTGTCTAGCTTTCTGTTTATCTAACTTTACTTTTGTTTAGAAAGTATACAAAACCACCCCTGATTGGTTGTTGGAGCCTTTGGAGATGTCAGTCATTTGGTAAGCAACCAATGGTTGTTTAAAAGGCTTAAAATGGTTATCTACCGTCACCATGACATCATCGTTCATATATTAACGTTTTCTAGAGGCTCTTTTTTGGCACCAATTGGGAGTGAATCGATTGTTTTCCAAATGGTTTCATGTGGGTACATCCAGCATTAGGGCAGCAGTGTGGAGTAGTGGTTAGGACTCTGGACTCTTGACCGGAGGGTCGTGGGTTCAATCACAGGTGGGGACACTGCTGCTGTACTCTTGAGCAAGGTTGCTCCAGTAAAAACTCAACTATATAAATGGGTAATTGTATGTAAAAATAATGTAATTGTATGTAAAAATAATGTGATATCTTGTAACAATTGTAAGTCAGCCCTGGATAAGTCCATTTACTAAGAAATAAATAATAATAATTAACATTTTTGAAAATCCGGTATTGCACCGACTATAGCCTTGCAGCCAAATAACATTCCTTAAGAACTGGCAAGGATCATCCTCCTAGTTTAGAGAGCGAGAGTCTCCTTTTCTTTATTCTAGGCTGGAAACCTTCAGTAGAAAATCTACTCAGAGGGATTAGCAGTTCAGCATCTTCTACTATTAATTATTATACTGATTATTGGTAACCTAAAACTTCTTCACATAATATAATGATTTACATGCAAATAAACATTTTCCCATCCAACTAACAATATGATTTTTCAAGCAGGTAGGTCATTTATTAGTTCCCTAGCAATAAGTTCCCTAGCAATAAAATGTATTATTATATCACGATTTTAACGTCCTTGTAACTGCTGTCAGCTACTTTTGTACACATCCAACTACTGAAACAGAAATATTCCAATAGCGCTTTCACCCTTTGCAGGAAATGAAATCAATGTGAGCATATTTTCAGAACTCAGTAACACGCTTATATGTAGTCATTATTCTTGAAAATGATTCTTTGTAATTCTTATCCCACAAGGTTGAAATGAAATGTTGGGGCTATTTACAAAAAGATACACATTAAACTATAGAACACAGTAAAACATCGCAATCCCAGCACCTAGGGGAGCAGCATCTTCGAAAACAGGAACAATTTATTAAATACCAGCAACAAAGTTAGTTCTGCCTGCAGCGGGCGTGTTTTGCAGAATGCTTTGATTCAGATTGGCAGGCAGTGTTCTGCAGCCAGTACCATGCTGGGAAATCACAGAGGCATCAATTTACTGATGCTCAGATTTGCTATGTTTTACTGTACATGAATACTAGTTCACTTTGACCCAGTTAATCCAACATTTTTCATTTGTCAGAATTGAAATATAACAGATTTGAGATATTAATGTTACTTGCAAATACATCACTGCAAAACGTGTTTTTTTAAGATAAACAATGATGCACTCTTTAAACAAAAGCTGCTTAGTGTCTAAACACAAGTACCATAATAATATTAATAATCAGGGGTTCATAACAGAAAACTGCTGTTGATATTAAAGGGTACATAAGGACCTTTTTATTTTATTGTGTTTCATGTTCCCATGTGTTGCTACAACTATTCACGTAAGGTGTGTGTGTATCCGCATGGACCTCTTAGAACATTTCCCATCATCCTCATATGTGAGCAGGAGGATGATGGGAAATGTGGTTATTTACAAAACGCTAACCAAGATCATGCTACAGTCTCTTGACACGGGTTGTACCGACAGACTGGAAAATAGCGAACGTAATACCGATCCACAAAAAGGGAGACAAAACCGAACCAGGTAACTACAGACCAATAAGCCTGACTTCTATTATATGTAAACTTATGGAAACTATAATAAGATCCAAAATGGAAAATTACCTATATGGGAACAATATCCTGGGAGACAGTCAGCATGGTTTTAGGAAAGGGAGATTGTGTCTAACTAACCTACTTGACTTTTTTGAGGATGCAACATTGAAAATGGATAATTGCAAAGCATACGACATGGTTTATTTAGCTTTCCAGAAAGCTTTTGACAAAGTTCCGCATAAAAGATTAATTCTCAAACTGGACGCAGTAGGGATTCAAGGAAATGCATGCACATGGATTAGGGAGTGGTTAACATGTAGAAAACAGAAAGTACTGATTAGACTAGAAACCTCAAAATGAAGCGAGGTAACCAGTGGTGTACCACAGGGATCAGTATTAGGTCATCTGCTATTCCTAATCTACATTAATGATTTAGATTCTGGTATAGTAAGCAAACTCAGTTAAATTTGCAGACGACACAAAAATAGGAGGAGTGGCAAACACTGTTGTAGCAGCAAAGGTCATTCAAAATTATCTAGACAGCATTCAGAACTGGACAGACACATGGCAAATGAAATTTAATAGAGAAAAGTGTAAAGTATTGCATGCAGGCAATAAAAATGTGCATTATAAATAGCATATGGGAGATACTGAAATTGAAGAAGGGAACGATGAAAAAGACCTAGGAGATAATGTTGACTCAGAAATGTCTTCATCTAGACAATGTGGGGAGCTATAAAAAAAGGCCAACAAGATGCTCGGATATATTGTGAGAAGTGTTGAATTTAAATCAAGGGAAGTAATGTTAAAACTTTACAATGCATTAGTAAGATCTCAACTAGAATATTGTGTTCAGTTCTGGTCACCTCGTTACAAAAAGGATATTGCTGCTCTAGAAAGAGTGCAAAGAAGAGCAACCAGAATTATCCCGGGTTTAAAAGGCATGTCGTATACAGACAGGCTAAAATAATTGAATCTATTCAGTCTTGAGCAAAGAAGACTACTTAGAGATCTGATTCAAACATTCAAAATCCTAAAAGGTATAGACAATGTCGACCCAGGGGACTTGAAAAAAGAAACAAGGACCAGGGGTCACAAATGGAGATTATATAAAGGGGTATTCAGAACAGAAAATAGGAGGCACTTTTTTACACAGAGAATTGTGAGGGTCTGGAAACAACTCCCCAGTAATGTTGTTGAAGCTGACACCCTGGGATCCTTCAAGAAGCTGCTTGATGAGATTCTGGGATCAATAAGCTACTAACAACCAAACGAGCAAGATGGGCTGAATGGCCTCCTCTCGTTTGTAAACTTTCTTATGTTCTTAATGATATTCTACTCGCAGTTCATCTTTGGAATTAATGTAGCATCAAGTCTGTTCTGCACACAATGCGCTATCCTATTGTTGCCTTCAAATATAAAAAAAAAATCCAAAACACTGATCTTTAGAGACTTCATTAATGCAGGATGATCACACGTTACACAGCACTGGGAACATTACTGTCTCAATGTTCTTGCATTATTAGTAAGCGTGCCTGAGCAAACATTAAATTCTGTGCTGGAAGAAATTCAATCATGTCTGACGATAGTCAATTGTGTTTTCTTCCTTATATTGGTGCCATGCCGGTAGGCTACCGATTATCAGTGCACCCCTATTAACTAAAAACACGTAAACTGGAACAGAAATACATTAAAAATTCCTGAAGTGCGTCCTGATTTCTTATAATAACGCATTGCAAAATGCAAAGTGAAATCCAAGTGCTTTGAATGAAGTGACTGAACTAACATGATCACTTCAGTTTAAAGGTACGTGTATTTGGGCGATCTTAAATTAATGAAAACTATATAACATTTCAAAGGAACCCTTGCGTGTAGGGTACACATGCTTTCAGCACATTGCCACTAACTGTGTCATTTTAACTAGCGGCACTGCACAGTGCTGGACATTTTAATAAGGAGGAGCGTTAACATGAACAGAAAAATGTAAGATCAGCAGATGACAGAAAACACTTTAATCCCCATTAAATGAGTGACAATTTAATGAGTTAAAATTTAGCTTGTGCATGATAAGACATGCGATTACATTGCAATGTCATCAAGCTTACTACCAGTCACGTCCAGAACGCTAATTTTGAAAAGTTTGAAAAAAATATAAATGTAGTATACAACTTTTAAACAAACTTCACCAAGAAAATGTTATGGATGTGACAGTTGGTTTTATTCACTTATCAAAAGTGAATAAAATGTGACATATTTACAAATGTGTGACTAAAACATGCATCCTGCCATTGATACCTAAAATGTATGGAAGGCAGACTTCTGAAAATGTTGCTTTTTTAACAGTAACTTTAAATGCCTGTAAAGTAAATAAAAGGCACAAAGAAAACAATAATAACATAGCCTGCATTGATATACACCCTTTAGTACAAACACAGGAAGATATGTTTTTGATAAATGCAGCTTGTTGTTTTCATGGCCACTTTATCATGGAATTGCCCTTCTACTGTTTTTACTTATTAAAACACAAGGTTCACTGTTTAGAATGTTAATAAATATTTTCACCACACAAAATGAACCAGTTATGTCCACTCTGCACATGCATGTATTCAAAATTACACGTAGAAAAATTCCTTTCACATTCCTTTCATATTTTTAATTAAACGTAAAACAAAACAGTTAAATCATTTGTTTTCAAACGTTATTGCTATTTTAGCGTACATGTTCTCTAGTCTGGTCTCTTGGAATGTCATTTTGTGCCATGTGATAAACAGCTTTCAGCAGAGTAATCAGTTTCCTGGCTGAGGATTGACTTGTTTTATCGTAATGCTTTTTCATGGTAGCTTGCTGCTTCAGTGTAAGTACAGCTAAAACATGGTCACTGCACTCAGCGTGTGCTGTCAGGGAACGAACTTGCATATTAACTATAGTAAATCCATTTTTACATGCAGCTTTTATGCAAAACTGGCTAAATATTTTGTCAGTGCCATCGGCAATTTCGTGTCGTACTTTTTTTCCCCACTCAGGTTTCTACAATCTCTTTATTTTCTTACTTGTTGAAGGCTTTGTGATTCGATGTCTTCTGGCTCTGTGTGCAGAGCAATAACTTGCATAGTATTGATTTGAGGCACCTCTGTGTGCAGAGCAATAACTTGCATAGTATTGATTTGAGTCACCTCTGTGTGCAGAGCAATAACTTGCATAGTATTGATTTGAGGCACCTCTGTGTGCAGAGCAATAACTTGCATAGTATTGATTTGAGGCACCTCTGTGTGCAGAGCAATAACTTGCATAGTATTGATTTGAGGACACCTCTGTGTGCAGAGCAATAACTTGCATAGTACTGATTTGACGACACCTCTGTGTGCAGAGCAATAACTTGCATAGTATTGATTTGAGGACACCTCTGTGTGCAGAGCAATAACTTGCATAGTATTGATTTGAGGACACCTCTGTGTGCAGAGCAATAACTTGCATAGTATTGATTTGAGGACACCTCTGTGTGCAGAGCAATAACTTGCATAGTATTCATTTGATGCACCTCTGTGTGCAGAGCAATAACTTGCATAGTATTGATTTGAGGACACCTCTGTGTGCAGAGCAATAACTTGCATAGTATTGATTTGAGGACACCTCTGTGTGCAGAGCAATAACTTGCATAGTATTGATTTGAGGACACCTCTGTGTGCAGAGCAATAACTTGCATAGTATTGATTTGAGGACACCTCTGTGTGCAGAGCAATAACTTGCATAGTATTGATTTGATGCACCTCTGTGTGCAGAGCAATAACTTGCATAGTATTGATTTGAGGACACCTCTGTGTGCAGAGCAATAACTTGCATAGTATTGATTTGAGGCACCTCTGTGTGCAGAGCAATAACTTGCATAGTATTGATTTGAGGCACCTCTGTGTGCAGAGCAATAACTTGCATAGTATTGATTTGAGGCACCTCTGTGTGCAGAGCAATAACTTGCATAGTGTTGCTGATTTAAGAAACAGTAGCAAATGAGGCATGGAAAAGAGATCTACTGAAAAATGAATTTAAAAGCAAGTGTATTGTAGCGCACATTCTTGTGCTAAACTTGTTCTGTAATATTAAGCACAAATCTCATAAAAACAATAAACAAAGCATTGCACACAATTACAATCCTGCCAAGTAACACATTAACTGTTCTGACACACTCAATTACAATTAGACAATACAAGGAACACATTGCCTGCTCTGACACACTCAGTTACAATTAGACAATATAGAACCAGTATGAAGCTGATTGAAGTGTAATGAATAGAGAGAGAGACACTTACATCAGGTATTGTCAGTGGGATGAGCACGGCTCTAGTGCTCCAGACACTCGCTCTGACCGTCTCCTCAGTGAATGTGTCCTTTCTGCTCTTCAGGTGAGAGCCGTTAGCTGCCACTCCACATCTGAAAATGTGTTGAAATGTTTAGTTTAGTTCAAGGAGAACAGGGATTTGTTTTTGTATAATTCATATATTATTTGCTTAGGTTCACTTAAAACAGATGTATACAGTACTATAAGATTACAGGAATACAGTTTAAAGTTACTGTGAAAGAAGTCGTTCAAGGGGAGGGGACAATTTCACCCCCCAGGTGATCAAGGAAGTCTGTCTGAAAGCAAGGCTTGTAAACTGATCTTTATTTTAACCTAGTATAGTACCAGATATCCTGTACAGGGCGCGAAATAACCGACGGCAACTGACGCAGTGCCCAAGCTGCTTGCCGCAATGCCTCCCAAATTTAAAAAAACTTACGGCAAAGGTTGCCTGTAAGCTGCCCGTCATTGCTGCCCGTGTCCCTCAGCACCAGAACATCTGATCTACAAGACATTCACAAGCTTGCTCAGCACATCTGATCTACAAGCCATTCACAAGCTTGCTCAGCACATCTGATCTACAAGCCATTCACAAGCTTGCTCAGCATCAGCAAATCTGATCTACAAGACATTCACAAGCTTGCTCAGCACATCTGATCTACAAGCCATTCACAAGCTTGCTCAGCACCAGAACATCTGATCTACAAGCCATTCACAAGCTTGCTCAGCACATCTGATCTACAAGACATTCACAAGCTTGCTCAGCACCAGAACATCTGATCTACAAGCCATTCACAAGCTTGCTCAGCACATCTGATCTACAAGACATTCACAAGCTTGCTCAGCACATCTGATCTACAAGCCATTCACAAGCTTGCTCAGCACCAGAACATCTGATCTACAAGCCATTCACAAGCTTGCTCAGCATCAGCACATCTGATCTACAAGCCATTCACAAGCTTGTTCAGAGTCATCTGGCCCTTCTGTCACAATTCAATTTAATTACATCTAATCTCATCTTGTGAGAAAATGAGTCGTTATCATAAAGCATTATTGTTGCCATTCTTTTTACTGCGCACCTCCCAGCACTAAAGCCATGAGAAAGCCGTACTGTGTCATTGGTTAATGAAGGGCAAACAGAGGGAGGGATGCTGTGATACTGCTCAATATGACCGTGCCTCTTTCAAGCACACAAGTTCACTGGCAGTGTCACTGTGATACTGCTCAATATGACCGCGCCTCTTTCAAGCACACGTGTTCACTGGCAGTGTCGCTGTGATACTGCTCAATATGACTGCGCCTCTTTCAAGCACACATGTTCACTGGCAGTGTCACTGTGATTTTTGCGTCTGTGAGCCCCGTGCCAATGGCTGCACAACAATTAATCCCCAATAATAATAATAATAATAATAACTAGAAGTTGCAAGCAACTTGACGGCTTCCATGGCATTCTTGCTCCTATCTGTTCCATAGTAACCATTACCCTATCTGCACTCTGTAAGGAGTTATAAGCTAGTTTTGCATTTGACCTTAAGGACAGGTCAAAGGTCACGGTCAAGTTAATTTTTGAATAGAGCATTGGAAGCTAGTTTATACAGACATTTCAATTTCAGTCGCTGTTTTGTAATTTGGTGTTATTCCCCCCAAAACACCAACGCTAAAAATGAACAAACAATAGGAAGATCATTATTAGTTTTGCTCAAATTCTTACATGAAAAAAAAACCCCAGTAGCTATGCCATGGTTCACGCAGCAGCTTCCTGTGTTATGAAACGAGTAGGAGAGGTAACATAATAGTGAACAAAACACAATCTTGAGACGTGGATCCATTTCTGTTTTCATTTATTTGTGTGTAATACATTCTCACTACCTTACGTAGTTCTGTTTTTTAACGAGTAAACGTGTGCTTTCATGAAAGGGGTTAGAATGTGTATGCTTAAAAACAGCTTTTCTCCCCCTGAATTGAGTGTCCTCAATACACAATAATAAAACTGCAAATCCTTTACAACTGTAAATTTCCAGAACTGTGAAGCTATATAAAGCCTCTCAACTGTAAACATGTGACATTGTGTACCTCCAGCTGTTCATCATTGTGATGCAGAGCACTCTCCATTACCTGGCCAAGTTTATTTCAATTTTTTTTTCTTCCCAAAGTTGCATTGTTTGAACAGGGTTTGCAACAGCGGTTAGCAAACTACACTGCAGACCAACCAACTCATTTGACCACTATCGTTATTAAACTCCAGCCATGGGTAACTCTTCAGCCAGTTTGCCTGAAAATCTAATAGTCTAATCTAATCAGTGTGTTAGCCAGTGGTGTGTGACTGAGTTTAGTAAAAATACCTGGACTATTTTTTTTTTTTTTTACCAAAAGTACCCGTTGTATTTTTTCAATCAGATAAGTTTGTTGTGTTTTAAATTTGATTTTTATACCATTTTATTTTTACAATGGACCAGTGACCTGTATTTTATTTGTATAACAATTAGGCTGTGAGTCACTCAGAAAACATTGATTTGTGTTTGTTTGAATTAACAATTCATCAACATAATAGGCTCTCTGTATTTATGTGTTGGTGTTTTATGAAGGAGTATGAAATCGCCTTGGTGCTCTTGGGATGGATTGATATGTTGCCTTTTTGACCCCTAAAATTGCCTTGGTGCCCTGAAACTTCACCCCCAACGACGGCAACATTGCTTTGCCCTTCATGACCTTGGCCCTGTTTCAGAAAGCAGGTTTAACAAACTCTGAGTTTAAACCTGAACTCTGGGTTGACTAACTCTGAGTTGTCAAACTCAGAGTTTTCGGTTTCAGAACAGGTGATAACAATGAGTTCAATCAACTCTGAGTTAAGTTAACCCTGAGTAAAGCGCGTGCATGAGGAGATAAAAAGCCCTCATCAAAGGAACGCAGATAACCTGATTCGTCATGGCAACAGGAGAAAAAAGGGCTCGAACCTCCTACTTCTCCCCAGTGGAGATAGAAATATTAATGAATGCGTATGCAGAATACGAGTATATATTTCAGAAAAAAAAGCAATACCATAGCAGCAGCAAAAGAACGTGAGCTGGCATGGCAGAAAATTGCTGACCGAGTCAATGCGTGAGTATTAATTGAAAAAAAAGAAAAGTATTATCTCAAGTGTTCCAAGTGTATATATATGTGTGTGTATATATATATATATATATATATATATATATATATATATATATATATATATATATATATATATATATGTGTGTGTGCGCGTGTTTAATATTTATGCAAGTGCAACCCAACCGGCACAAAACGTACTTGGCAGCAACTGAAGATGAAATGTAAAAATACAGGTAAGGTATAATTTCATTACAAGCAATTGTTGTTTAGCCTACCCTACCTAATTAAACCGCATTCAGTGGCTGCATTCAACATGTGATATATTTAAGTAGTTAGTGAAATTTTCTAAGCAAAAAAAAAAGTAAATTTTTCAGCCATCCCAACACTGCCAGTATTTAATATTGTCTATTTGAAAGTAACACCTAAATGCCTTTATACATACAAGTCTCCAAATTTGTGCTTACTGGACATGTTCAAATTTGACCTCCATTATAGCCAATAGAAAAAGGCTGAGGGTCGAAAAACAGGTGGGGGTCCACCACCACCACCACTCACAGAGGCTGAAGAGATGGCCCTCAGTCAAAACAGTGGGCGACCTACTGCTGAAGGCATCTCTGGAGGAAGCTCATCTGACCCAACCACCCCCAGGACACAAGGGCCTACATAAGAGGTTAGTTATTCAAATTAATGATATATGTACATTCATCCTTTTGCCAGTGTTAGCTCAGTGACGCCCACCCATCCATTTTAGACACAACTTGGCACACTGATTTTCTTGTAGTGGTACAATTCTTTGCAATTGACTGCTGTTACTCCTTCAGACATCATAAACTATTTTAAGGTGACTCAAGAGTTATATATTTGAAAAATTGTGATGTGGCCTGCACACTGTTGTAAAAACAAAATTCAAATTAGGTGGGGCACTTTTCTGGGTAAAGTTATAATTTAACTGTCTAATCTTCTTCATTCTCTACCAGTTACTGATGGTGTAATCTGTCTGGTGGAGCCTTCTGCCATAACAGACCTCCATGCAGTTGTAAGTACTCTTAATACTACACAGATTTTTCATAATGGGTTAAAGTAGAACACAAAAATTGTTAATTTTCATTACAGGAGGATGATGATGAAGATACCTTGTCAGCTGCCACAGAGAGGGAAGATACAGAGAGACCTATTGAGGTTCACACCTTAAAAATAACATCTAACAGTTGATGATAGTGTTGTACCATAATAAAACTTGCACATTCTTTTTCTCTAAGAGCGAAAAAGATGCTGGAAATTACAATGAGGAAGAGGGTCCATCCACCTCCACAGCACAACTTACCTCAGTAAGATGTTGTTCAGCATTGGCCCATGACTTACAATGAAACTAAGTAGACCTGGCACTGTGAAATTCAATGTCATTTTTTGTGTTCCTATAGCTCCCTGTGAAACAGCTGTACAAGGTGTACTTAAATAAACAAATTGAAAAATGTAATTTAGAAATGGACCACATAAGGCTGCAGATGCGAAAGGCAAAACTAGAAATACAACTGCTGGAACATCAGTTAAAGGTGGGTGAGGTGCCCACAGGTGGATGATTTTACTTGTTTGAACAACATAAAAAATATTAACTACTGTACTGCATTTGTACTTGCAGGAAATAAAGAAGACTTAATAAAAAGAAAGGCATATTGTCTTTATTTGACACTGGGGAGGTGATGGGTCAATCAGAAATGATGGTAGCATATTGTGTCTCTGACTGCTCTTCCATCTCGTGCGTCAGCGGGGTGGTCAGGATCATTATCAGGATCGTTCACTGGTTGAGTAGGACATTGTTCTCCTCTAATTGTGGCAATGTTGTGGAGAATCACACATGCCACAATAATGTCACATGCCCTTTCTGGGGTGACCCTGAGCCTACGAAGGCACTGGAACCGGGCCTTGAGCATCCCAATGGTCATCTCTACCCTGGCTCGTGTCCTGCAGTGAGCCAAGTTATAACGTTGCTGCGGGCCGGGCTCAGGATCAGGGTAAGGGGTCAGCAAATAGGGCTGGCAGGGGTACCCTCTGTCACCGAGCAGGTAACCATCGAACTCTCCTATGATAATACGAGGATACAGTTTAAATTTTCAGTTGCAATAGGAGGAAACAAAATATTGATTATAATAGGATATAGCTATATATATAAACTCACCACGGGCAAATCTAGCGCTCAGTGTACACTCACGAAACATTCGCGAGTCATGCACAGACCCAGGCCACTTTGCTTCCACGTTGCTGATGATGTGGGCTGCATCACATATGATCTTCACAGTGCAGAACAGTAATTAGCTGCAGTAGCTGTATTGTGAAGTATCTTTCATTTGGAATGCTAAAGGCTACTATTTAGGCCTACCTGCACATTAATGCTGTGGAAAGACTTCCTATTCACATAATCTCCTTCATTTACTGAAGGAGCTGTGATAGGAATATGAGTGCCATCTATGCAGCCAATCACACCTGGAAACCCTAAAATATATCAAATTAACTGATTAGTGCTTCAAGTCTCAAAGCTTCATACTAAATAAATGAATTATTGCTTAGACTGATACCTGCAATTCTGTGGAATTCTTCTTTGATGAGTCTTGTAGGTCTGTGACTTGGGAACACCACAAAAGTGTACAGTAAACGTTTCAGTGCAAGAGTCACATTTCTGACAGCCCGACAGACGGTTGCCTTGGAAATATGCTCAGCGTCACCGATGTTATATAGAAAACTCCCGTTGGCAAAAACGAAGTGCAACACAAAGAATTTGTTCCGAACTGAGAGCATGTCCACGATGTGTCATATGAACGATATGAGGGCTGAGAATATTGTTCAGATGAATGATCGATTGAGCAGAAAAACGGTAACGTTCAAACAGATGATCATCAGGGAATGATAAAACATCCAAGCGGGGTCTGATCACCCTCTCCCGACGGAGATTTCTGCGGAGTATTTGTGCTTCAATATCAACTGGCTCTTCAAGAAAAGGACACGCCATGTCTGACACCTCCTTCAGTCTGCAGGCTTCAGCTAAAGAGGAGGAGAAACTCAGGGTTAGTTGAAGAAAACCTGCTAGCGAGCAGGTTAGCTTCACGGAGTATGTTGCCATAGTAACTGACTCAGAGTTAAGCTGAACTGGCTTCGTGAAAACAAAAACCCAGAGTTTCCTTCAACTCTGAGTCAACTAACTCTGAGTTTTCACTAAACCCGCTTTCTGAAACAGGGCCTTTAACTTCATGCCCTGCCTGAATCAAAATAAAAATATGTGCTTACTATAAAAATGTGTTTCTTTCACGCAGCAATGTTAAAAACACTGTGTGACGCTCCACAACACGAGTTTGGAACTGAGGTCTCCCTCAGTGTTTTAAATGATACCAACAGAATAAAACTAGTAAAGGAAAGAAAGATACACTAAATTGAAAGTATATTTAAAAATGATTTCAAACATATTAAAAAGGATAGGAAGGCAGTTTCCCATGCGTGTTCAGGTAAGTGTGAAACAATGGGATCCGCACAGTATTGACGTTTAGGAAAGCGTTCCTGTTACAATCATTACGGTACACTTGAACACACTCTGCAGTCACTGACATAATAATCATTTGATACTGAAAATATATTTCATCTCGTTTAAAAAAAAACTGATCCTCGCTTTTGATTTCCGATTAGATCTAGGCTCTCACTTCCACGCTGTCTCAGGAATAGAAAATAAACATCTACGACAAAAAAATACCCAGACCGCCAAACACAATATTTATCCGCTAGATGCTTTCAAAACAACAACAATCTCAATCTGTCAGCACTGGGGGATGTGAATAAAAACAAACACGCTGGCATAGCCACCCCGCTTCACAAATACAACACACACATAAAACAACGCGCTCCTACCCACAACAACCCGGTCCCTTCAAAATAATACAATATAACAGCTTTCTGTAGTTTAAAAACATATTGTACAACTCAATAAAGACTCGCTTACCTCCTATCTGCTCTCCCTCAGTGTCTGAACGGGTCTGTCTCCCACAGAACGAGGAATATACCAATCACAAAATACAAACTCATCACTGCGGTTTGGCAATTCACCTAATAAAGGGAATCGTGATACTTGGGATCTTTTAATGAAAAATGACTATGACTTTCAATTTGAACATCGTAAACGAGCTGTTTGTGGAGCTATAGTTTTTCAAGTGAATACCATTTGAATTCAGGTAACCCCCGCGCCTCTGACAGAGTTGGTATAGCCCTATATTATCAACCGCGACGCTGTGGGTGCGTCACGAGAGGCAGACTTTGCTAAGTCTGCGCAGATTCTGAAAATTCATTGGCTACTTGCTCCGATTCTGGAGAAGGGTATACTTGCAAGACGGACGACACACGCCTCACACCCCAAGCCTGGCACCCTTTAACTCCGCCTCTAACGCCACCTCTACAGTGACGCAAAAAGAAAGGCGTCACATTTGAGAAGGAGAAACATATGCACGGTTGTTGCAAGCACAGTTGCATTTTAATTTTGAAAGAAGAGGACACGCAAGGTATGTTTAACTTGTTAAATTCGCCTTTGTGTTTAATTATCCATGAGTTATATATATATATATATACACAGTACTGTGCAAAAGTTTTAGGCAGGTGTGAAAAAATGCTGTAAAGTAAGAATGCTTTCAAAAATAGAAATGTTAATAGTTTATATTTATCAATTAACAAAATGCAAAGTGAGTGAACAGAAGAAAAATCTACATCAAATCAATATTTGGTGTGACCACCCTTGCCTTCAAAACAGATCAGCATCAATTCTTCTAGGTACACTTGCACACAGTTTTTGAAGGAACTCGGCAGGTAGGTTGGCCCAAACATCTTGGAGAACCAACCACAGTTCTTCTGTGGATTTAGGCAGCCTCAGTTGCTTCTCTCTCTTCATGTAATCCCAGACAGACTCGATGATGTTGAGATCAGGGCTCTGTGGGGCCATACCATCACTTCCAGGACTCCTTGTTCTTCTTTACGCTGAAGATAGTTCTTAATGACTTTCGCTGTATGTTTGGGGTCGTTGTCATGCTGCAGAATAAATTTGGGGCCAATCAGATGCCTCCCTGATGGTATTGCATGATGGATAAGTATCTGCCTGTACTTCTCAGCATTGAGGAGACCATTAATTCTGACCAAATCCCCAACTCCATTTGCAGAAATGCAGCCCCAAACTTGCAAGGAACCTCCACCATGCTTCACTGTTGCCTGCAGACACTCATTCGTGTACCGCTCTCCAGCCCTTCGCGAACAAACTGCCTTCTGCTACAGCCAAATATTTCAAATTTTGACTCATCAGTCCAGAGCACCTGCTGCCATTTTTCTGCACCCCAGTTCCTGTGTTTTCGTGCATAGTTGAGTCGCTGGCCTTGTTTCCACGTCGGAGGTATGGCTTTTGGCCGCAAGTCTTCCATGAAGGCCACTTCTGACCAGACTTCTCCGGACAGTAGATGGGTGTACCAGGGTCCCACTGTTTTCTGCCAGTTCTGAGCTGATGGCACTGCTGGACATCTTCCGATATGAAGGGAAGTAAGCATGATGTGTCTTTCATCTGCTGCAGTAAGTTTCCTTGGCCGACCACTGCGCCTCACGGTCCTCAACGCTGCCCGCTTTCTTTGTGCTTCTTCAAAAGAGCTTGGACAGCACATCTGGAAACCCCTGTCTGCCTTGGAAATTTCTGCCTGGGAGAGACCTTGCTGATGCAGTATAACTACCTTGTGTCTTGTTGCTGTGCTCAGTCTTGCCATGGTGTATGACTTTTGACAGTAAACTGTCTTCAGCAACCTCACCTTGTTAGCTGAGTTTGGCTGTTCCTCACCCAGTTTTATTCCTCCTACACAGCTGTTTCTGTTTCAGTTAATGATTGTGTTTCAACCTACATATTGAATTGATGATCATTAGCACCTGTTTGGTATAATTGTTTAATCATACACCTGACTATATGCCTACAAAATCCCTGACTTTGTGCAAGTGTACCTAGAAGAATTGATGCTGTTTTGAAGGCAAAGGGTTGTCACACCAAATATGGATTTGATTTAGATTTTTCTTCTGTTCACTCACTTTGCATTTAGTTAATTGATAAATATAATCTATTAACATGTCTATTTTTGAAAGCATTCTTACTTTACAGCATTTTTTTCACACCTGCCTAAAACTTTTGCACAGTACTATATATATATATATATATATATATATATATATATATATATATATATATATATATATATAGTATACATTCCTTATCATTGATGTGTACACGGTTTTATTTACTGTTAGTTACTATTTTATATTGATTAATTCATTTATGTATGTATGTAACACTTGAATAAGTGTGTGTAATTCATGATGAATTACATATGAACTCATTTATCAGCTGATACAATATGAATTCATGATGAATACATTTCCAATTGTAATAATGTAATTCCGTGTCTGCAATTCATCATGCATTACATATGAACAGACATTTATTTTAAAGTGTTTCCATGTATTTAATACAGCGTTGACAAGGCGTAAAGATAACATGTCGTCCCCTCCACTAGCAAGTGGGCAGCAGTAGTTTTAGTAGCTATTTCAATTGGATTGGCAGCTCACTCGTGATCTCTGCATCGTCTCTTTGGTTCACAGCCGCAGCCAGCCTCCCGCAGCTGCTTTTCAGAGCTGCGCTGAACTGCACAGATTTCAGCGGGTGGAGCTTAGTGACGTCACGCAGCAGTCTGTGCAGAACTGCGCAGCCGCAGCGGCTTTGGAATTCAGCGCGCGCATTAGAAGCAGAGACAGTCGAATCTGCCGCCATTTCGGATTCCGCGCAGTGTCAGCATCGTACCAAACACAACGCTCAAGAGACAACATGGGGAACTCTGGCATCCAGTTTCATAACCTCTCCGACCCGCCCTTGCATCGATAGGGAGACCAAAACCAATAATACGAGATGGCTCCGACCAGACACGCATCTAACCTAGTCTAATTCATATTTAAATAGGTATTCTAGAAACTAAGAAACTACTATATCGGTAAGTCTTAACCAGTCTGTAATTAGAGAGACTTAAATGGTGTCCTTCTGGTAAAGTGATGTCTTGTATAGAGTCCCACTGAGACAGTCACAGACCATATTGCAGAGCTTTAGAATGAAAATATCTCTGTGATGTATTTGTGAGGGTCTTTTAATAGAGCCTTTCATTAGGCATAGTGTACAGACCCTGATTATTATTATTAATAGGAGCAATCTAGGTAAAGTACCTTGCTCAAGGGTATAGCAGCAGTGTCCCCCACCTGGGATTGAACCCATGACCCTCCGGTCAGGAGTCTAGAGCCCTAACCACTACTCCACACTGCTGCCCCGGATTAACAGTCATACTAGAAATAATAATAAAGACTCTGACCCCCCCTGTCTCCTCCCCTCTTGCTCTCCTCTGACCCCCTCCCTGGTTCCTCCCCTCTTGCTCTCCTCTGACCCCCGGTTCCTCCCCTTCTTGCTCTCCTCTGACCCCCTGTTCCTCCCCTCTTGCTCTCCTCTGACCCCCGGTTCCTCCCCTCTTGCTCTCTACTCTGGCCCCCTGTCTCCTCCCCTCTTGCTCTCCTCCTGACCCCCGTGTCTCCTCCCCTCTTGCTCTCCTCTGAGCCCCGTGTCTCCCTCCCCTCTTGCTCTCCCTCTGAGCCCCGTGTCTCCTCCCCTCTTGCTCTCCTCTGACCCCCTGGTTCCTCCCCCTCTTGCTCTCCTCTGACCCCCCCTGTTCCTCCCCTCTTGCTCTTCTCTGACCCCCGTGTCTCCTCCCCTCTTGCTCTCCTCTGAGCCCCGTGTCTCCTCCACCTCTTGCTCTCCTCCTGACCCCCCTGGTTCCTCCCCTCCTGCTCTCCTCTGACCCTCCTGTCTCCTCCCCTCCTGCTCTCCTCTGACCCCCCGGTTCCTCCCCTCTTGCTCTCCTCTGACCCCCTGGTTCCTCCCCTCTTGCTCTCCTCTGCCCCCCCCCCGGTTCCTCCCCTCTTGCTCTCCTCTGACCCCCTGGTTCCTCCCCTCTTGCTCTCCTCTGACCCCCCTGGTTCCTCCCCTCTTGCTCTCCTCTGACCCCCCTGTCTCCTCCCCTCTTGCTCTCCTCTGACCCCCTGTCTCCTCCCCCTCTTGCTCTCCTCTGACCCCCTGGTTCCTCCCCTCCTGCTCTCCTCTGACCCTCCTGGTCTCCTCCCCTCTTGCTCTCCTCTGACCCCCCTGGTTCCTCCCCTCTTGCTCTCCTCTGACCCCCCTGGTTCCTCCCCTCTTGCTCTCCTCTGACCCCCCCCGGTTCCTCCCCTCTTGCTCTCCTCTGACCCCCTGGTTCCTCCCCTCTTGCTCTCCTCTGACCCCCCTGGTTCCTCCCCTCTTGCTCTCCTCTGACCCCTCCTCGTCTCCTCCCCCTCTTGCTCTCCTCTGACCCCCCCCGGTTCCTCCCCTCTTGCTCTCCTCTGACCCCCCTGGTTCCTCCCCTCTTGCTCTCCTCTGACCCCCCTGGTCTCCTCCCCTCCTGCTCTCCTCTGACCCCCCTGGTTCCTCCCCTCTTGCTCTCCTCTGACCCCCCTGGTTCCTCCCCTCTTGCTCTCCTCTGACCCCCCTGGTTCCTCCCTCTTGCTCTCCTCTGACCCCCGGTTCCTCCCCTCTTGCTCTCCTCTGACCCCCCTGGTTCCTCCCCTCTTGCTCTCCTCTGACCCCCCTGGTCTCCTCCCCTCTTGCTCTCCTCTGACCCCCCGGTTCCTCCCCTCTTGCTCTCCTCTGACCCCCCTGGTTCCTCCCTCTGCTCTCCTCTGACCCCCCTGGTTCCTCCCCTCTTGCTCTCCTCTGACCCCCCTGGTTCCTCCCCTCTTGCTCTCCTCTGACCCCCTGGTTCCTCCCCTCCTGCTCTCCTCTGACCCCCCTGGTTCCTCCCCTCTTGCTCTCCTCTGACCCCCTGTTCCTCCCTCTGCTCTCCTCTGACCCCCGTTCCTCCCCTCTTGCTCTCCTCTGACCCCCT
>CM060286.1:6565152-6661713 GCA_030684275.1 Acipenser oxyrinchus oxyrinchus | reverse complement strand
AAATGAATATGACTTTCAATTTGAACATCGTAAACAAGCTGTTTGTAGAGCTATATTTTTCCCAGTGAATACAATTTGAATTCAGGTAACCCCCTCCCCCATGCCAGAGTTAGTATAGTCCTTTTTTTATTAGGCGGCAGCAACAGTGTATACCTGCATGACGGACGACACACACCTGACACCCCAAGCCTGGCACCCTTTAACTCTGCCTCTACAGTGACGCAATTTCCAAGCCCTCACATTGATGCACTGATCCCACCCATGTGAAGTCTTTTTTTTTGTTTACGGAATCTACTTTTCTCTGTATTGTCAATGTCGTAACATGTAATATGCCCATTTTATTTATGTTGTTCAAATAATGAATACATCGATATTGCGTTCTAAATAATAAATTGAATCATCATTACATTTATAAAGGCTATTATTTAATGCGCTTACGTTTCCATATAATATATACAAAAGCAGTAATCGTTAACTATTTGCGGTATGTAATGTATGTAAAAAAGACAATCTGAAGCATTGTTGGGAATGGTCTTGATGTCAGCGAATTGTAAAAAATATTGCTTGATACTCTGGTTAATATACTGCCCTCCGCTTCTTTGGAAACTGTTCAATTATCCGTTCGTTTCTATTGCAACAATACTGTTAGAACGGAACCCTATAAAAATGTACCACTGGATTTTGAAACAAGGTATGATGGTATCTGTGAAAGTACAATTGTATTGTATAATATATGTATCCTACACCATCAATGTACAATTCCCTGTGTTACAATAATGCAGTACAACCATAATAATAATAGTATAGCTACACTATAGAACCGTGGTACATTTTATAGGGTATAGCTTCACACCATCTACATTTACTTAATCATATTAAAATAAGAATGATGTGTGTCATTCTCATCTTATTTACAATGTAAAATTGACATGCTTACATGTCTGTATAGGTTAGCCTAGGTATATGCAATAAAATACAGGAAGTTGAAGTTCAGGTAGTCACTCATATTATTAGCATCCCAGTTTTTGTTCTGTCCTTTAAGCTCATATGCCAATTGATTGATCAAGTTGAATGATGATCCCTTTGTTTAAGTCCCTTTGGTCATATCATGTTGACCTGCTTTTTGTCTGTGAGTATCCCACAAGGATCATCCCTTCTACAAGTGCATGTGACCTGGATTTGTGTGGCACATATGCCAATGGAGTTTGTATGTCATAGCTAAATATCCCTGTGCCATGTATTTACATATCCTAAATGAAATACAAACTGAAATTAGAATTTCAATGTAGATGTAAAATAAAAATACAGGCCTCATGTAAACCATTGTGCAATCAGTTTTTAATATATATATATATATATATATATATATATATATATATATATATATATATATATATATATATATATATATATATATATATATTCTATAACTGTTCATTTGCAACATGCACAAAGTGAATTAGATATAGGGTATATTCACCCCTGGACATGTTCACATAGATATACCAGCATGTGGATTCGTGTTTAGGGCTCTGGACTCTTTACCAGAGGGTTGAGGGTTCAAACCCAGGTGGGGCACTGCTGCTGTACCCTTGAGCAAGCGGGTACTTCACAGATTGCTCCAATAAAATACCCAGCTCTATAAATGGGCACACATGCAAGTCACTTTGAATAAAAGCATCAGCTAAAAATGATCTATAGAAATTTATGTCCATATGTGAAACACACACACACACACAAAATACAGCAATTTATCATGTAGTCACATAGAGGTGGTGATTAAATGGGTCTCTTTCAGCAAGGTGCAGTTGTATTGAAGTGAAAGTGGTTGCCTATAGGTCCAGTCGGTGGCTAAAAGTGGAATTGAAGACAAACCAACCCTAACCCCAAACCCTAAATAACAAGCTGTGATGCAAATAAAAATCCAACTACAGCCTCAGTATTAAAGATTAGAATCATTGAACACATCTGTGATGTTTGTTGGTATAGAAATGAATTAGTAGAAAGGGAGTGGATCTGATCTGTTCCTATTAAAATTGGAAGATTTTTTGATTACATACACAACATTCACATAGGGTAGCAGTGTAGAGTAGTGTTTAGAGCTCTGGACTCCTGACCGGAGGGTCGTGGGTTCAATCCCAGGAGGGGACACTGCTGCTTTACTCTTGAGCAAGGTACTTTACCTAGATTGCTCCAGTAAATCCCCAACTGTATAAATGGGTAATCTTGTAACAATTGTAAGTCACCCTGGATAAGGGCGTCTGCTAAGAAAGAAATAATAATAATAATAATGATAATAATAATAATAATAACAAGGAGTTCTGTAACCACTGGAGGTTTTAATGAAGAACTTGATTACAATCTTTGCTCTTATGATTTATCGTGTATATTAGGTTATAGTTTGTGGCATGGTGGTGTGGTGGTTAGCGCTGCTGCCTCACAGCTCCAGAGTCCCAGGTTTGATTCCCGTTTCAGGGAGTTTGCATGTTCTCCCGTGTTCGTGTTGGTTTTTACCAGGCACACCAGTTTCCTCCCTCATCCAAAACATACTGGTCAGGATGATTGGTCACTCTAAATTGCCCTCTGTGTGCATGCTTGTGTGAGTGTGAGAGTTGGCCAGTGATGGACTGGTGTCCCATCCTTGGTGTAGTCCTGCCTTGCACCGTGTCTGCCGGGTTAAGCTCCAGCTCACCGTGACTCTGTATTGGATGAAGTGGTTATTGATGATGGATGGATGGTTAATATTTGTAATAATGCATTTATTGACATCCACATGTTCTCCGATTAATAAACATTTGGACTGAACGTGTTTAATTTTCCCACACATAAATTGTCAAAATCTCACATCAAGTATAATATATACATTTAGTGGTGCACAATTCTGCTCCTCTAGAGTCGCAGTAAGTCCATCAGGTTTTTGTAGCTGTCTGTAAATCTCCAACTGCTTAAGAGCAAATCAAAGGGTAAACTTGTCCAATTAAGCAAATTAATTCAAATCAGGTAATGAAGGCCTCAGGTGGATCAAAAATGAAAACCTTCTTGCCCCAGAGTTCTGCACCCCTGACAAAGTAGATGTAACACAGTCATTCATTCACAAAGTAGATGTAACACAGTCATTCATTCACAAAGTAGATGTAACACAGTCATTCATTCACAAAGTAGATGTAACACAGTCATTCATTCACAAGGTAGATGTAACACAGTCATTCATTCACAAAGTAGATGTAACACAATCATTCATTCACAGTTGTCTGAAGGTTTTTTTTTTAATTTTTATTTAAAAGCACTTTTTGATTGAAGTCCTACTTTCGTGTCAAAAGTACTATGAAAACAAACAAGGAGATCAAAATTGCAAACAAGGAACTTTATTACAAATATATAATGCAGTTTGGATATTAAAAATTAAAATGCTGTTATTTTTGACAGATATGTTTTTATGATATAGCAAGAAATAATTAATGTAAACTTGCTTTTTGTTGATATTTTAAAACCAACTTTGGGGGGATTAAATCAACATTTAGACCCATCCACTAAAACCAAATTAGAAATATGTACTTAATAGCAGTTTGATTTATCATAAGTGGAAACTTTCTTTTACTAATAAATACAACCACCATTAAATTCTGACTGTAATTAGCAGGTGGGTCAAGTTTTAATTTAATTCCCCCTTTTCATTTACACTGAATAAAGGTTATGAATAATTATGGAGCCTACTGTATTTGCAAGTAAGTATTCCTGAGCATTCTCTATAAACATTTAAATAAACATATGTAAACAATAAGTATTAATGACTATTAATACAGTATTAATACACAATATTTTACTTGAAATGCATATTGTTCACTAAATATATTAAACAACCTTAAACAATGTTACATGTAAAACCATTAAATAACTAACCATCACACTGCACTGCACCCTTTAGATGCACATCCCAGTGCTTTTTAAATGGTGGCTTTTATTGTGTTTATATTTGCTTGGCTGGTAAAATGGACACTGGTACAATCTGCAGCATTGGGTACATCGTTTCACCTCAGGCAACACTCCTCCATTCACTGCTGTTATATGTAACTGAAATACAAAGAGCAAATTACAACATGATTAATAACATACAATTAATATACATCAGTGTATCTACATTGAGATTGGATGAAAATAATGTGTAAAAAAAATAAAAATAATTATGTGTAAAAATAATGTGATATCTTGTAACAATTGTAAGTAAGCCCTGGATAAGAGCGTCTGCTAAGAAATAAATAATAACAATGATCTGTAGCTAATGTGAAATTTAGAAAACACTGGTGTATATTGGTACACTGGTGTATATTGGTACACTGGTGTATATTGGTACAGTGAGGTATATTGGTACACTGGCACACACACAGTATATATATATATATATATATATATATATATATATATATATATATATATATATATATATATATATTTATTAACCACAGATGACAAATGAATACACATTTAATATATGAAAAGTGTATATATGTTATGCAAAATTGTACAACTTAAACGACGTAACCAAATGAATAATAATTATAAAAATGAAAGTTAAATCATTGGTGTAACTTCGGATGTACCGCATGCTAACCTGAATCTTTGTTACTTTTAAGTGGAAAACAATATATCTGCCTAAATGGCATTTTTACCGTTATGTAACAGAGATCTTTGTTATAACTAGCTGTAGTCGTAAGTAACCAGTGTTTACACCCTGTAGCAATGTCATCGTTATTTAATAAACATTAATTAATTATATTATATTATATTACTCATGGATAATTAAATATTAAATACAAAGGCCAATTTAACAAGTTAAACATACCTTGCGTGTCCTCTTCTGTCAAGATTTCAATGCAACTGTGCTTGCAGCAACCGTGCATATGTTTCTCCTTCTCAAATGTGACGCCTTTCTTGTTGCGCCACTGTAGAGGTGGAGTTAGAGGCGGAGTTAAAGGTGCCAGGCTTGGGGTGTCATGCTTGGGGTGTGAGGCGTGTGTCGTCCGTCTTGCAAGTGCACCCTTCTCCAGAATCGGAGCAAGCAGCCAATGAATTTTCAGAATCTGCGCAGACTTAGCAAAGTCTGCCTCTCGTGACGCACCCACAGCGTCCCGCGTGATAATATAGGGCTATACCAACTCTGTCAGAGGCGCGGGGGTTACCTGAATTCAAATGGTATTCACTTGAAAAACTATAGCTCCACAAACAGCCCGTTTACGATGTTCAAATTGAAAGTCATAGTCATTTTTTATTAAAAGATCCCATGTATCACGATTCCCTTTATTAGATGAATTGTCAACCCGCAGTGATGAGTTTGTATTTTGTGATTGGTATATTCCTCGTTCTGTGGGAGACAGACCCGTTCAGACACTGAGGGAGAGCAGATAGGAGGTAAGCGAGTCTTTATTGAGTTGTACAATATGTTTTAAACTACAGAAAGCTGTTATATTGTATTATGTTGAAGGGACCGGGTTGTTGTGGGTAGGAGCGCATTGTTTTTATTCACATCCCCGTGGTTACAGTCTGCGTGCCACGGGTTCAGCGCTGACAGATTGAGATTGTTGTTGTTTTGAAAGCATCTAGCGGGTAAATATTGTGTTTGGCGGTCTGGGTATTTTTTTGTCGTAGATGTTTATTTTCTATTCTTGAGACAGCGTGGAAGTTAGAGCCTAGATCTAATCGGAAATCAAAAGCGAGGATCAGTTTTTTTTTAAAACGAGATGAAATATATTTTCAGTATCAAATAATTATTATTTCAGTGACTGCAGAGTGTGTTCAAGTGTACCGTAATGATTGTAACAGGAGCGCTTTCCTAAACGTCAATACTGTGCGGATCCCATTGTTTCACACTCACCTGAACACGCATGGGAAACTGCCTTCCTATCCTTTTAATATGTTTGAAATCATTTTAAATATACTTTCAATTTAGTGTATCTTTCTTTCCTTTACTAGTTTTATTCTGTTGGTATCATTTAAAACACTGAGGGAGACCTCAGTTCCAAACTCGTGCTGTGGAGCGTCACACAGTGTTTTAATATTGCTGCGTGAAAGAAACACGTTTTTATAGTAAGCAAATATTTTTATTTTGATTCAGGCAGGGCATGAAGGGCAAGGCAATGTTGCCTTCGTTGGGGTGAAGATTCAGGGGACCAAGGCAATTTTAGGGGTCAAAAGGCAACATATCAATCCATCCCAAGAACACCAAGGCGATTTCATACTCCTTCATAAAACACCAACACATAAATACAGAGAGCCTATTATGTTGATAAATTGTTAATTCAAACAAACACAAATCAATGTTTTCTGAGTGATTCACAGCCCAATTGTTATACAAATAAAATACAGGTCACTTGTCCATTGTAAAAATAAAATGGTATAAAAATCCAATTTAAAAAACAACAAACTTATCTGATTGAAAAAATACAACGGGTACTTTTGGTAAAAAAAATAAATAGTCCAGGTATTTTTACTAAACTCAGTTACACACCACTGGCTAACACATAGATTAGATTAGACTATTAGATTTTCAGGCAAACTGGCTGAAGAGTTACCCATGGCTGGAGTTTAATAACGATAGTGGTCAAATGAGTTGGTTGGTCTGCAGTGTAGTTTGCTAACCGCTGTTACAAACCCTGTTCAAACAATGCAACTTTGGGAAGAAAAAAAAATCAAAATAAACTTGGCCAGGCAATGGAGAGTGCTCTGCATCACAATGATGAACAGCTGGAGGTACACAATGTCACATGTTTACAGTTGAGAGGCTTTATATAGCTTCACAGTTCTGGAAATTTACAGTTGTAAAGGATTTGCAGTTTTATTATTGTGTATTGCAGGACACTCGATTCAGGGGAGAAAAGCTGTTTTAACCCCTTTCATGAAAGCACACGTTTACTCGTTAAAAACAGAACTACGTAAGGTAGTGAGAATGTATTATACACAAATAAATGAAAACAGAAATGGATCCACGTCTCAAGATTGTGTTTTGTTCACTATTATGTTACCTCTCCTACTCGTTTCATAACACAGGGAGCTGCTGCGTGAACCATGGCATAGCTACTGGGTTTTTTTCATGTAAGAATTTGAGCAAAACTAATAATGATCTTCCTATTGTTTGTTCATTTTTAGCGTTGGTGTTTTGGGGGGAATAACACCAAATTACAAAACAGCAACTGAAATTGAAATGTCTGTATAAACTAGCTTGAAAGAGACACGGTCATATTGAGCAGTATCACAGTGACACTGCCAGTGAACTCGTGTGCTTGAAAGAGGCGCGGTCATATTGAGCAGTATCACAGTGACACTGCCAGTGAACTCGTGTGCTTGAAAGAGGCACGGTCATATTGAGCAGTATCACAGCGACACTGCCAGTGAACACGTGTGCTTGAAAGAGACACAGTCATATTGAGCAGTATCACAGCGTCCCTCCCTCTGTTTGCCCTTCATTAACCAATGACACAGTACGGCTTTCTCATGGCTTTAGTGCTGGGAGGTGCGCAGTAAAAAGAATGGCAACAATAATGCTTTATGATAATGACTCATTTTCTCACAAGACAAGATTAGATGTAATTAAATTGAATTGTGATAGAAGGGCCAGATGACGCTGAACAAGCTTGTGAATGTCTTGTAGATCAGATGTGATGAGCAAGCTTATGAATGGCTTGTAGATCAGATGACGCTGAACAAGCTTGTGAATGTCTTGTAGATCAGATGTGCTGATGCTGAGCAAGCTTGTGAATGGCTTGTAGATCAGATGTTCTGGTGCTGAGCAAGCTTGTGAATGGCTTGTAGATCAGATGTGCTGATGCTGAGCAAGCTTGTGAATGGCTTGTAGATCAGATGTGCTGAGCAAGCTTGTGAATGGCTTGTAGATCAGATGTGCTGATGCTGAGCAAGCTTGTGAATGGCTTGTAGATCAGATGTTCTGATGCTGAGCAAGCTTGTGAATGGCTTGTAGATCAGATGTGCTGAGCAAGCTTGTGAATGGCTTGTAGATCAGATGTGCTGAGCAAGCTTGTGAATGGCTTGTAGATCAGATGTGATGAGCAAGCTTGAGAATGGCTTGTAGATCAGATGTGCTGATGCTGAGCAAGCTTGTGAATGGCTTGTAGATCAGATGTTCTGGTGCTGAGGGACACGGGCAGCAATGACGGGCAGCTTACAGGCAACCTTTGCCGTAAGTTTTTTTAAATTTGGGAGGCATTGCGGTGAGCAGCTTGGGCACTACGTCAGTTGCCGCCGGTTATTTCGTGCCCTGTACAGGATATCTGGTACTATACTAGGTTAAAATAAACAACAGTTTACAAGCCTTGCTTTCAGACAGTGTTGTACTTCCTTGATCACCTGGGGGGTGAAATTGTCCCCTCCCCTTGAACGACTTCTTTCACAGTAACTTTAAACTGTATTCCTGTAATCTCATAGTACTGTATACATCTGTTTTAAGTGAACCTAAGCAAATAATATATGAATTATACAAAAACAAATCCCTGTTCTCCTTGAACTAAACTAAACATTTCAACACATTTTCAGATGTGGAGTGGCAGCTAACTGCTCTCACCTGAAGAGAAGAAAGGACACATTCACTGAGGAGACGGTCAGAGCGAGTGACTACAGCACTAGAGCCGTGCTGCACATCCCACTGACAATACCTGAAGTAAGTGTCTCTCTCTCTATTCATTCCACTTCAATCAGCTTCATACTCGGTCTATATTGTCTCATTGTAACTGAGTGTGTCAGAGCAGGCAATGTGTTCCTTGTATTGTCTCTTTGTAACTGAGTGTGTCAGAACAGTTAATGTGTTACTTGGCAGGATTGTAATTGTGTGCAATGCTTTGTTTAGCACAAGAATGTGCGCTACAATACACTTGCTTTTAAATTCATTTTTCAGTAGATCTCTTTTCCATGCCTCATTTGCTACTGTTTCTTAAATCAGCAATACTATGCAAGTTATTGCTCTGCACACAGAGGTGCCTCAAATCAATACTATGCAAGTTATTGCTCTGCACACAGAGGTGCCTCAAATCAATACTATGCAAGTTATTGCTCTGCACACAGAGGTGCCTCAAATCAATACTATGCAAGTTATTGCTCTGCACACAGAGCCAGAAGACATCAAAGCTTTCACAAAGCCTTCAAAAGTAAGAAAATAAAGAGATCGTAGAAACCTGAGTGGGGAAAAAGTACGACACGAAATTGCCGATGGCACTGACAAAATATTTAGCCAGTTTTGCATAAAAGCTGCATGTAAAAATGGGTTTACTATAGTTAATATGCAAGTTCGTTCCCTGACAGCACACGCTGAGTGCAGTGACCATGTTTTAGCTGTACTTACACTGAAGCAGCAAGCTACCATGAAAAAGCATTACGATAAAACAAGTCAATCCTCAGCCAGGAAACTGATTACTATGCTGAAAGCTGTTTATCACATGGCACAAAATGACATTCCAAGAGACCAGACTAGAGAACATGTACGCTAAAATAGCAATAACGTTTGAAAACAAATGATTTAACTGTTTTGTTTTACGTGTAATTAAAAATATGAAAGGAATGTGAAAGGATTTTTTCTACGTGTAATTTTGAATACATGCATGTGCAGAGTGGACATAACTGGTTCATTTTGTGTGGTGAAAATATTTATTAACATTCTAAACAGTGAACCTTGTGTTTTAATAAGTAAAAACAGTAGAAGGGCAATTCCATGATAAAGTGGCCATGAAAACAACAAGCTGCATTTGTCAAAAACATATCTTCCTGTATTTGTACTAAAGGGTGTATATCAATGCACTCTGTATTATTATTGTTCTGTTTGTGCCTTTTCTTTACTTTACAGACATTTAAAATTACTGTTAAAAAAAGCAACATTTTCAGAAGTCTGCCTTCCATACATTTTAGGTATCAATGGTAGGATACATGTTTTAGTCACACATTGTAAATATGTCACATTTTATTCACTTTTGATTAGTGAATAAAACCAACTGTCACATCCATAACATTTTCTTGGTAAAGTTTGTATAAAGGTTATATACTACATTTATATTTTTATATAATTAGCGTCATGGACGTGACTGGTAGTAAGCTTGATGAGATTGCAAAGTAATCGCATGTCTTATCATGCACAAGCTAAATATTAATTGTAATCACTGAAGGGCACCAGAGCACATTGTCATGAGCCCATATAAACAGATCAAACAATCGTGTCGCTCATTTTAATGGGGATTAAAGTGTTTTCTGTCATCTGCTGATCTTACATTTTTCTGTTCATGTTAACGCTCCTCCTTATTCAAATGTCCAGCACTGTGCAGTGCCGCTAGTTAAAATTTAGTGGCAATGTGCTGAAAGCACGTGTACACAACACACAAGGGTTACTTTGAAATGTTATATAGTTTTCATTGATTTAAGATCACCCAAATACACGTACGTTTAAACTGAAGTGACATCATGTTAGTTCAGTGACTTCATTCAAAGGACTTGGATTTCACTTTGCATTTTGCAACGCGTTATTATAACAATTCAGGACGCACTTCAAGAATGTTTAATGTATTTCTGTGCCAGTTTACGTGTTTTTAGTTAATAATAGGGGTGCACTGATAATCGGTAGCCTACCGGCATGGCACCAATATAAGGAAGAAAACACAATTGACTATCGACATACATGATTGAATTTTTTCCAGCACAGAATTTAATGTTTGCTCAGGCACGCTTACTAATAACGCAAGAACATTGAGACAGTAATGTTCCCAGTGCTGTGTAACGTGTGATCATCCTGCATTAATGAAGTCTCTAAAGATCAGTGTTTTGGATTTTTTTTTATATTTGAAGGCAACAATAGGATAGCGCATTGTGTGCAGAACAGACTTGATGCTACATTAATTCCAAAGATGAACTGCGAGTAGAATATCATTAAGAACATAAGAACATAAGAAAGTTTACAAACGAGAGGAGGCCATTTAGCCCATCTTGCTCGTTTGGTTGTTAGTAGCTTATTGATCCCAGAATCTCATCAAGCAGCTTCTTGAAGGATCCCAGGGTGTCAGCTTCAACAACATTACTGGGGAGTTGGTTCTAGGCCCTCACAATTCTCTGTGTAAAAAGTGCCTCCTATTTTCTGTTCTGAATACCCCTTTATCTAATCTCCATCAGGTCAAAGAAGTCCCCTGGGTCGACATTGTCTATACCTTTTAGGATTTTGAATGTTTGAATCAGATCGCAGCATAGTCTTCTTTGTTCAAGACGGAATAGATTCAATTCTTTTAGCCTGTCTGCATACGACATGCCTTTTAAACCCGGGATAATTCTGGTTGCTCTTCTTTGCACTCTTTCTAGAGCAGCAATATCCTTATTGTAACGACATGACCAGAACTGAACACAATATTCTAGGTGAGGTCTTACTAATGCATTGTAAAGTTTTAACATTACTTCCCTTGATATAAATTCAACACTTCTCACAATATATATTCGAGCATCTTGTTGGCCTTTTTATAGCTTCCCACATTGTCTAGAGGAAGACATTTCTGAGTCAACATAAACTAGGTCTTTTTCATAGTTCCCTTCTTCAATTTCAGTATCTCCCATATGATATTTATAATGCACATTTTTATTGCCTGCATGCAATACTTTACACTTTTCTCTATTACCCTATGCTGCCTACGGAAATGACCATATTCGATCATAAATATGAACACTTTCTGTTTAAACGCTTGTAGTTTTGGAACCTTAAATCAGAAATTAAAACCCAATACACCTACAGAAAGGCATTAAGTAGATCTTTCCAGTGATGTAATTAATTTTGTTGTGGGGTGATTTTTTTTTTCATATGAGCTACACCTCCCAAAAATTATCGAAATATGAAAAGTAATAAATAATATTTTTAAAATTGCCAATTTCAACCTCTTTCCAAGTGTTATATAAAAAAACTTAGCGTATATTGTACCTTCACAATTTGTCAAGGATTTCAAATCTGAAATCAGAATTGAAATATCTTGTACAGTTGCAGAGCTAGATAAGGTTTTGCAATGCATAGTATTTTACAAAAATCAACCTCCGAAATGGCAAAGGCAGACTAGGGTTAATACTTGCCAAAAAGTGAGACTGCAAACATTATTGCCCTGTTTGAGATACAAATATATTTCAGTATAAAAATAAACAAACAACACACAAGTTATCAAGTGAAATGTTTATTTTTTTTTATTTGAAAAAAAAGTATATTACAAATAGAACATTGAAATGGGAGGGAGGGAGACAAAAAAGCCTTCCATATTGTGCTGTATTTATTTATCTTCAAAACTACCCTGCAGTTGAAGTGCAGGGCTGAGGCTCCTCCAGACCACTCTCCTCCTCATCCTCCTGCAGCAGCTCTTCATCAAGGAGGTCAGCCTCCATGTTGTACATGCCCTCGATCTCTTCCTGTCAGGGCCCTCCTCCTCTTCAGTGACTGAACCAGATGCTAGAGCTGATTGTCTCCATCCATTGTCTAGATGATGACATTTCTGAGTCAACATAAACTCCTAGGTCTTTTTCATCATTCCCTTCTTCAATTTCAGTATCTCCCATATGATATTTATAATGCACATTTTTATTGCTTGCATGCAATGCTTTACACTTTTCTCTATTAAATTTCATTTGCCATGTGTCTGCCCAGTTCTGAATGCTGTCTAGATCATTTTGAATGACCTTTGCTGCTGCAACAGTGTTTGCCACTCCTCCTATTTTTGTGTTGTCTGCAAATTTAACGAGTTTGCTTACTATACCAGCATCTAAATCATTAATGTAGATTAGGAATAGCAGAGGACCTAATACTGATCCCTCTGGTACACCACTGGTTACCTCGCTCCATTTTGAGGCTTCTCCTCTAATCAGTACTTTCTGTTTTCTACATGTTAACCACTCCTAATCCATGTGCATGCATTTCCTTGAATCCCTACTGCATTCAGTTTGAGAATTAATCTTTTATGCGGGACTTTGTCAAAAGCTTTCTGGAAATCTAAATAAACCATGTCGTATGCTTTGCAATTATCCATTTTCAATGTTGCATCCTCAAAAAAGTCAAGTAGGTTAGTTAGACACGATCTCCCTTTCCTAAAACCATGCTGACTGTCTCCCAGGATATTGTTACCATATAGGTAATTTTCCATTTTGAATCTTATTATAGTTTCCATAAGTTTACATATAATAGAAGTCAGGCTTATTGGTCTGCAGTTACCTGGTTCGGTTTTGTCTCCCTTTTGTGGATCGATATTACGTTTGCTATTTTCCAGTCTGTACAACTCCTGTGTCAAGAGACTGTTGCATGATCTTGGTTAGCGGTTTGTAAATAACTTCTTTCATTTCTTTGAGTACTATTGGGAGGATCTCATCCGCCCAGGGATTTGTTTATTTTAAGAGCTCCTAGTCCCTTTAACACTTCTGCCTCTGTTATGCTAAAGTTATTTAAAATTGGATAGGAACAGGTCGACATGTGGGGCATGTTGTCCGTGTCCTCCTTTGTAAAAACTTGTGAAAAGTAATCATTTAATATATTTGCTATTTTTTTCTTCGTCTATGATTTTGCCATTTGTGTCTCTTAGACATTTAACCTCCTCTTTGAATGTTCTCTTGCTGTTATAATATTGGAAAAACGTTTTGGAATTGGTTTTAGCCCCTTAGCAATATTGATTTCTATCTCTCTCTTGGCCTTTCTAACTTCCTTTTTGACTTGTGTTTGCAGTTCCCAGTACTCTTTCTGTGTACTTTGTTTTGGTCCCTTTTAAACGCTCTGTAAAGTGCCTTTTTTCGCTAAATATTTTTAAAAAACAGTCATCCTTTTTCTGTGGATGTTTTCTCTATTTTACTCCAATCTACTTCTGTTAGTCTCTGTTTCATACCTTCATAGTTTGCTTTTCTAAAATTGTAAACCTTAGCTTTAGTCATTACTTTTGGGGTTTTAAAACATGCTTCAAATGAGACCATGTTGTGATCTGAGTTTGCCATTGGCTCTCTGACCTCTGTTTTAGTTATTCTGTCTTCATTATTTGAAAAGACTAAATCAAGGCATGCCTCCACTCTAGTCGGTGCCTTGACAAATTGCGTTAGGAAGCAGTTATTTGTCATTTCCACCATTTCAATTTTGTCCGTCGTGCTCCCCACCGGGTTCTCCCATTTTATACGGGGGAAATTGAAATCACCCATTAGTATGGTTCTCCTTTTCTACACGCATTTCGAATGTCATTGTATAACAGATTATTTTGCTCAGCGTCTGAATTTGGCGGTCTATAGCATGCTACTATTATTATGCCCTTTGAATTTTTGTCCATTATTCTGACCCATATTGATTCAGCGTTGTATTCTTTGTCCTGATTTAACACCTGGGCTTCGACTATTTCTTATGTATAGCGCTACCCCTCCGCCTCTTCTGTCCTGCCTGTCTTTCCTATACAGTGTGTACCCACTAATATTATATTCGTCTCCATCACCCTCAGACAACCACGTTTCTGTAACACCTATCACATTGTATTTACTTGTTAGTGCAGTAGCTTCAAGTTCTAACATTTTGTTTCTGAGACTTCTAGCATTAAGATAAATACATTTAATAGTTGTCTTACCTGAGTTGTTGCCCTTGTTTTGATGTGATCTCCCTTCTGATGTGATCTCCCTTCTCCCTTCTCCCTTCTCCCCCCTTCCTTTCTAGTTTAAATGCTTCTGGATCTCCTCAAGGATCCTTTCTCCGAGTAGATTGGTTCCCTTTCTGTTTAAGTGCATTCTGATGCTTTAAAAAAAAAAAAAAAATAATAGGTTGAATCCTAAATAACATTGATGGTTTAAATTCTTATTTGTAATCGTGTATCTTGCTCAGTCTCATTGGGTGCGGGTGTATTCTGAGGCATTTTTAAGCTGTAATTGATTACTGTGCCGTCTTGTTTAGTAACAAATTCAAGTTTGATTGAATTCTGTAAACAGATATTTTCATGACATCTTTTTGCTTTTGATTAAGTGAACAGTTGAAGTTGTGCTGCATTTTGAAGCAGTGTATGCTTACAATAAGAATGTAACGACCGTTGTTGTAGTTCACATTGCATAGACTGTTTCTTTTCTACTGTACAGTACAGGTAGAGGTTATGATATGCAGTGCTAGACAGCAAGTGGCTATACAAGTTAATGTCACATTATAGATATTTTTCTACAGAAGTGTTTTTACTAGTACAAATGCAAAGTGATGACTATGTGGTGACTATGTTGTAAAACAAATGTATATATTGCTGTCCAGCACACAATACTACGTTATTCTTTGTATTCATTTTCTGAAGTAAATGCAAAACGTAAACAGTACCTGTTCATTTTGTCATAAATACAACAAGTAAGGCCAAGTAAAAAAATGTGTGGTTCGGGTTACGCTGGAAGAAACAATAGGGTGGGTAGGTTGGTCATTTATTTATTTTTATTTCCCCAATAAGCAGTGTGAGCTGGTAAAAGTGGCAAGTGCTATTTTACTTTCATTAGTTACACTGTCATCATCTCGCTTCATTCTCCCATCATCTCCCCTTTCTCCACCTCACAGCTGGCTCAGTCTCATTTTGAGGGTGCATCTTCATTGATAAACTTTCCGCCTGCCTTGTTTTATGCTGTAGGCAGGCAGCTGTAAGGAGTGAAACCACTGGGATTAACTTATAGCAGCAGCATTACTGCGACACTTCATGACTGTCACTACATTCTTATCAACGCTGATTTTTTGCCATAAAATGTCTGCTGTAAATAAAGACATTAAAAATAACACATCTGCAATAATTGTAATCTTGATGGCATGCAGAAAATACCTTAACAGATGTGGCAAAGAATTAACAAAGTTAAGTGAAGCAACATAATATGAGTTTTTTGTGAATTTTCAAATTAACATTAAACTGCATGAATTTCACTTTGTATGTCAGGCTTAAAGGGTACATAGGGACCTTTTATTTATTGTGTTTCATGTTCCCATGTGTTCTACAACTGTTTACGGAAGGTGTGTGTTGTTTAATTATTATTATTATTTATTTATTTATTTTAAACATTTTGACAATTTTTAAACTTTTAAATTGCATTCCCTGCCTCAAGATAGCTTCCCATGTACCCACATGGACCTCTCAGAACCACATTTCCCATCATCCTCCTGCTCACATATGAGGATGATGGGAAATGTTCTAAGAGGTCCATGCGGATACACACACCTTACGTGAACAGTTGTAGCAACACATGGGAACATGAAACACAATAAAATAAAAGGTCCTTATGTACCCTTTAATAACAACATCAGTTTTCTGTTATGAACCCCTGATTATTAATATTATTATGGTACTTGTGTTTAGACACTAAGCAGCTTTTGTTTAAAGAGTGCATCATTGTTTATCTTAAAAAAACATGTTTTGCAGTGATGTATTTGCAAGTAACATTAATATCTCAAATCTGTCATATTTCAATTCTGACAAATGAAAAATGTTGGATTAACTGGGTCAAAGTGAACTAGTATTCATGTACAGTAAAACATAGCAAATCTGAGCATCAGTAAATTGATGCCTCTGTGATTTCCCAGCATGGTACTGGCACTGCAGAACTCTGCCTGCCAATCTGAATCAAAGCATTCTGCAAAACACGCCCGCTGCAGGCAGAACTAACTTTGTTGCTGGTATTTAATAAATTATTCCTGTTTTCGAAGATGCTGCTCCCCTAGGTGTTGGGATTGCGATGTTTTACTGTGTTCTATAGTTTAATGTGTATCTTTTTGTAAATAGCCCCAACATTTCATTTCAACCTTGTGGGATAAGAATTACAAAGAATCATTTTCAAGAATAATGTCTACATATAAGCGTTACTGAGTTCTGAAAATATGCTCACATTGATTTCATTTCCTGCAAAGGGTGAAAGCGCTATTGGAATATTTCTGTTTCAGTAGTTGGACGTGTACAAAAGTAGCTGACAGCAGTTACATGGACGTTAAAATCGTGATATAATAATACATTGTATTGCTAGGGAACTTATTGCTAGGGAACTAATAAATGACCTACCTGCTTGAAAAATCATATTGTTAGTTGGATGGGAAAATGTTTATTTGCATGTAAATCATTATATTATGTGAAGAAGTTTTAGGTTACCAATAATCAGTATAATAATTAATAGTAGAAGATGCTGAACTGCTAATCCCTCTGAGTAGATTTTCTACTGAACGTTTCCAGCCTAGAATAAAGAAAAGGAGACTCTCGCTCTCTAAACTAGGAGGATGATCCTTGCCAGTTCTTAAGGAATGTTATTTGGCTGCAAGGCTATAGTTGGTGCAATACCGGATTTTCAAAAATGTTAATTATTATTATTTATTTCTTAGTAAACAGACTTATCCAGGACGACTTACAATTGTTACAAGAAATCACATTATTTTTACATACAATTACATTATTTTTACATACAATTACCCATTTATATAGTTTAGTTTTTACTGGAGCAACCTTGCTCAAGGGTACAGCAGCAGTGTCCCCCACCTGTGATTGAACCCACGACCCTCTGGTCAAGAGTCCAGAGTCCTAACCACTACTCCACACTGCTGCCCTAATGCTGGATGTACCCACATGAAACCATTTGGAAAACAATCGATTCACTCCCAATTGGTGCCAAAAAAGAGCCTCTAGAAAACGTTAATATATGAACGATGATGTCATGGTGACGGTAGATAACCATTTTAAGCCTTTTAAACAACCATTGGTTACTTACCAAATGCCTGACATCTCCAAAGGCTCCAACAACCAATCAGGGGTGGTTTTGTATACTTTCAAAACAAAAGTAAAGTTAGATAAACAGAAAGCTAGACAAGCAAGTTTTTTTTTTCTGTCAGGAGATTCGCATCACAAGTACAAGCTTACCAGAAATCATACTAAATCGTCCAAGATGTTTATAAACCCAATAAATGAACAAAATATTAACTTTAGTGAAATATTCATGGGATAAACATCACAGATGACCAATCAAAATGCATTTCACTGAAGCCCCAGGCCATTAGAAATACCTTTTATTATGAGGTTACCACTGATACTTTACAGTTTTTAGCAGATCACTAAATTACACTTATGGAGACATTTCTAAAGAGAAATGAATTTTAAAAACATACTTCTTACATTCAAACCAGGTAATCATAGGGTATATTTCATCACAGAGTAAAATGTTATTCTCTTAATAATCTTCAGATTCTCAGCTGTTTAGAAGAGTATGTTTCGGTGGATATTTGTCCTGATACACAAGCCGAAAGTCACGTTATGTCAGTCAGACCTCAAACAGGTAGAATGTTCACCGGAGCGGAAGGGTTAAAAGCAGCAAGAGATGGTGCCTCCCTTCCAAATCGAGGCAGATCATTCCACACCTGTGGGGCTCTGAAGCTGAACACTCTGCCACCTGCCTGCTTTCTTATCATGGGCAAGAAAATACATGGGAGTTACTGTTTACATTTCCATGTAAGAAGAGTTTCAGTCTGATGTGTAAATGAAGACGATAACACCTGTTTCTTTAAACGTCCGATATGCACGTTTTCAATACTCCATTGGCAAATTGAAATATTAATTGGCACAGAACGACCACCTTGAAGTAGAAACTCACAAGTGACACAAATGACAAGCTTGCTGTTGATTTAACCCTTTGCTGTCCTATGTTGGGACCAGGTCCGACATAACAATTTTCCCTTTCTGGTCCGATGTCGGACCCTGTCCGACTATCATCAAAAAGACATAAAGCACAGGTCTCTAGTCATTTTTTCTCTGGAAAAAGCAGAGAAAACCATTCAATGGCTGAGTGAGGCCTGCAGGAGCCGAGAGAAGCTGAAAAAAGGGGTGGATCTGAGCAGTACACATAGCTCCGGCATCACAGAGGTAACATCCAGCGCTCAAAGAATATCACGGACATTTGCAGAGCTTTTTGGGATCTTATAATAATAAAATAATGACTTGGATCGCATTATTGAGGAATTTGGTGATAAAATTAGTGATCAGGAGAGGATTTATCAGTAGGCATGACCATGAAGAGGTCTGGGAAAAATAAAGCAAACAAGGGGTGGGGTGAGGCTGGAGATGGAGATGGAGTACTGAGTGTCCTGTTGATATGCAGTGCCTTTTAAACCTGTTTTACTGTGAAAAGAAAATACTTTTAAACAGCTTTTCTAAAATAAACTGTGTGTGAAAATAAATTGAACCTGACGCGCCTGAGACACACTGAATAAATGGACCGCAAAGGGTTAAACACTTCTGCCTCTGTGTTCTGGCAGGGGAAATGTCTTCAACAAGGGCTGGTCGATATGATGTTATTGGGCACACCCTGCAGTTCAGGGGGTATGGGTGCGCATACAGGGCCACAGCCAGCCTAGGTCTGTGCTCAAGTGTAAATGGGGGCTCAAATTAGAAGAATCTTTGAATCTGATCAAACCTTAGCCAGTTCAGATCTGAGTTATAAGTGTAAACACACCAATAGAGAACTGATCGTAATACTTCATTTCATTTCTGTTTTCAGAACTGCCTTATCCTGGTGAAAGCCAATGAACAAATATGGAGTCTGTTTACATTAAACAGGAGGAGGTTCAGGAATTGGTACCTGTCTGCATTAAACAGGAGATGCCTGAACTGGAGCCTGTCCACATTAAAGAAGAAGAGAATGAACTGGAGCCTGTCCACATTAAAGACGAGACTGAACTGGAGTCTGTCCACATTAAAGAAGAAGAGACTGAACTGGAGCCTGTCCACATTAAAGAAGAGACTGAACTGGAGCCTGCCCACATTAAAGAAGAGACTGAACTGGAGTCTGTCCACATTAAAGAGGAAGAGACTGAACTGCAGTCTGTCCACATTAAAGAGGAAGAGACTGAACTGGAGCCTCTCTACATTGAAGAGGAGTCTATTGACTTGTTGCTTAAGGGTTCAGAAAACATATCCCGGCCAAAGATATCACTTCAATGTAGTGGATATGGGAAGAGCTTCAGTCAGTCAGGAAGCCTAAAAACACACCAGCGAATTCACACTGGAGAGAAGCCATATCACTGTTTTGAATGTGGGGTGAGCTTCACTGTGTCAGGAAGCCTAAAACACACCAGCGAATTCACACTGGAGAGAAGCCATATCACTGTACTGAATGTGGGAAGAGCTTCGTTCAGTTTGGTGACCTAAGACGACACCAGCGAATTCACACTGGAGAGAAGCCATATCACTGTACTGAATGTGGGGAGAGCTTCAGACAGATTGGAAGCCTAAAACGACACCAGCGAATTCACACTGGAGAAAAGCCACGTCGCTGTACTGAATGTGGAAAGAGCTTCAGTGAATTAGGACACCTAAAATCACACCAGCGAATTCATACTGGAGAGAAGCCATATCACTGTAATGAATGTGGGCAGAGCTTCAATCAGTTAGGAGTCCTAAAAAGACACCAGCGAATTCACACTGGAGAGAAGCCATATTACTGTACTGCATGCGGGAAGAGTTTCCGTCAGTCAGGAGACCTAAAAGCACATCAGCGTAATTCACTCTGGAGAGAAGCCGTATCCCTGTACTGAATGTGGGGAACGCTTTAGTAGGTTTAGAGACCTTAAAAGACACCAGCGAATTCACACTGGAGAGAAGCCGTATCAGTGTACTGAATGTGGTAAGAGCTTCAGTCAGTTAGGAAGCCTACATATACACAAGCGAAATCACACTGGAGCCAGCCTCCTCACATTCCCTCACCTCTCCACCCTGCTTGTTTGAATGTGTGGAGAGCTGACTGATTCTCTGATTTAATGCTCTCTCTCTCGCTCTGTCTCTGTGTGTGTAGTGAATGAAGAGGGTCCCCAGAGTGAGAGCCAGTCAGACTCCAGAGACACTGAGAAGGGGAGCGTGTCAAACTGAAGGAGACAGACCCATTCTTTCAGAATGAATTGGAGAGCCTGGGATTCAGCTCCACTCCTGATCCTGAATTGGAAATGAATCTCACTTATCATGCTGTGAGGATTTAGGACAGAGTTACAGGGTCATTCTACTTAGAAGGGACACATTGGAAATATATGCCAAGCTTTTTCTCTTAACAATTATATGTGTGATATGAACCCAACACATTAACACTAGAACCGCCGGGTTTATGCTACAGTGAAATAATCTTTGCACAGGTAGGGTAGGGTATGGTCCGCTGCCAACCAAAACTTGATCCCAAATGTGACAGGTTTGTTTGTCCAGCAACACCGTGCTTTTGTCCATGTAATGTTTTATGTTTAGCTTGTAACAGGCAACGCTGTTTTCAATGAAGTCGTTCCAAATTTCTGATTCCAAGGCAAATCTATCTGTAGTTGAACTCAAATCAAAACGCAAAAATAAAGATTTCTCGAGAAATTCTTGTAATAGTAATATTATAAGACAGCAGACTATATATGCTCAAGTAGACAGCCAGACGGCAAGGAATTGATATGATTACAATAGAGATTTGGATAACACATATCTAGATGTCAAGAGCAATATTCTATTCAAATACATACTGCTGTAAACTCAGCGTAGCTACAGATAACAAACTGGCTTGTATAAATATAAAAATAGCTTATTGTAGGTTATATTAATAATAAAAGCATGTATTGTAACAAGCCGTCAAAATGACTACTTTTGGCGGTTCTAGGTAGAGGTGCTCATAACTTTTTTCATTTTTGCGATTCTGACTTTCAAACACCGTCAGCGTATTTAATACATGTGTTTAGGAAAAGTCAAGAACAGACAACCATGGATCTTTAACACACGCAGAGTAATTTAAATTTTAAAAGTGAAAACCGTCAAAATGACTACCGTGGCGGTTCTCGTGTTAAACAAAGCTGCCAATAACATTTATGATATTTTTAAAATGTAATTTGAGCTATAAATGGCATTACTGTTCCAATGTCAGTGAGTACAGTATACAATACAGAAGTTAATTGTTTAAAAGCACCCAAAACTAAAGAATATCTTCATGGGTGTGGCAGCAATGTGTGCTTCGTCTAACTAGAATGGCCTCTAAGCTATTGCACCAGTGCAGACACAAGCTGAAACAACCTTGTGTTTTTAGTTTCTATTTTAGGTGGTGCAAACTTTGCACTGGAGCAAAAGCCGTTTTGGTTTTGCATGAATTTGAATGAATGAATCTGCTTTGCTGAGTGTTTAAATACCGAGAAACCCCAAGCTTGTTGTCTACTGGAGCCCTGCTTCAGTGCAATGGGATTGAAATACAATGTGTAGATTGTTGTATATCCAATTATTATGACAGACCACAATATTAGAGCTGTATAAATATAATACTGTAAAACATGAAAGGTTAGCAAGCAAACAATTTTCACTAATGTTACATTTGTTACAAATCTGCAGAACCTACATGCTGCAACATTACCATCATTACTACATTCCTAGTTTATACAGTTTGAATAATTGATCTAAACAATCTGCAGAATGAAGTTGCCTCAGACTGTTTGACAGTAACAGAGCTGGTGCTTTTGTGGAATCACCATTAGCTGCTTATTCCTTTTGGGCAAAATATGGCCTGCTTGCTTCTATTTTTTATTAGTATGCTATTATTAGAGTGACGCAGGGTCTTCTGGTTTTCATTCCAACTTAAACTCTCAATTAACATAATTGATCTAATTATTTGTTCATTTGGACATATTTCATATTTTTCAAGGTCTTTTACAGTTTATGATTTAAAAAATGCACTTGATTCAAGGTACACAACCTATGAAACATTTTGAGACCTGGAGAGAAGTATTAAATGTGTCCAATTAATCAAATCATTAGACCAATTAAGTAATTGAGAGCTTGGGTGGAACGAAAACCAGAAGACATTGCGGCCCTCCAGGAACTGAGTTTGACAGCCCTGTCCTGAGGCAAGCTTTGTGATTTACAAAGGATTTCATTGACATTGAGTTTGAGTTCCTGTACGTTTTCCAGTATCTCTGTGTATGGGAGTGGCCTAGGATATTGAGGTATTAATGTTAAATATGATATCTTCATAAATATGCACTACAAGGGCACATTATTATGTTTCCATTACCTCTGTATGTAAAAGGTTTCTCATTTTAAAACTGTCAATGATTCCTGAGATAAAGTGGAACTGAACAAACCCAAGGGAGACATTGGAAAATACAAGCTTGCCAAAGGGGGAGATGCTGCTGCAGGTTTGGCTTCATGAAATGAGAAATGGAATTCCCTCTGTATCATGGAATTCCTTTGCTAGTGTATCATGATGTAAGCCTTGGATTGTGGGCTCAGTCTTCTCTGCTGCCTGCTTGTTCTCAGTGTGAGTTCAGCTGCATTTCCAGCGTCCTGAGCTGGGCTTTGAACCCACTGGGGACGCAGCTGAGAACAAGCCAGACCCACGACTCAGGGATAAGATAACAAGATTAGAAAGCTTATACGTAGAACTCTTTTTATTGTTTTTATTGATTTGAAAATTAGACATTTTGAAATCTAACAAATACTGTACTAGTAGTATGGCTTCTGGTAGACTTTTGTGATATAATTGTGCAGTTTCTTTGATTATATGAAGGTAAATAAAAGATTTAAATTATATTCATGTGTTTTGTTTAATGGATTGGGGTGTGACTTGAAAAGCTTGAACTGTCCCAGTGTCCATGGAGTCATACTGCACATGAAAGACTCCTTTCTGAAATACACTGACAGCAGACTGTGGTTCCAAACCAACATACAAAAACACTGTGTGCACTTAGACTGATAACCCTGTTTGCAGAGTCAGACAAGGGCGTTCTGAGCATCACATTAAAGGGGATATATTTCTGTTTGATGGGTCTGCTTCATCTGTCTATGCCAAACCTTTTTTCATACAATTAATACAGACCATGTTAAAGTAATCGTAGCTGACAAAATAATTCCACACATCTTCCTGCCTTGCCTTCCAGCTGTGCTGAAGAATCAGTGCAACTGAGTTCTGTTCAACAGAAAATAGGAGGCACTTTTTTACACAAAGAATTGTGAGGGTTGAAGCTGACACCCTGGGATCCTTCAAGAAGCTGCTTGATGAGATTCTGGGATCAATAAGCTACTAACAACCAAACGAGCAAGATGGGCCGAATGGCCTCCTCTCGTTGTAAACTTTCTTATGCTCTTATGTTCTTATGTTAACTACCCCATGTTTTGTTCTGTGCATATTTTGTCAGTGCAATTGAGTTCTGCTCAACTACCTCATGTTTTGTTCTGTGAATATTTTTAGACATACAGTTTATACTGTCTGTCTGTGTAATACACTCTTATATGCTGTTTTCTACAGTGAGAATTTTTTTATTTGTGTAGGATCATTATCTTTACAAGGTATAGCTCTGCTGTGACGTTATTTCAATTAGAATGCTGGTAACCATGGTTTTGTGGTATGTTGAATATGATAAAGGGGTTTTGCTAAATGAGACGTTTCTCAATGGCATAGTCTTTTTTTTGTTTTGTTTAAAGCATAAAGATCGACTTCACCCATTCCCCCCTTGAACTGAAAAATAGATTGTCAATTGTAAAATAAAAATTAATCGTCGATTTGGCAAAAAAATTAAAAAACATAGTAGCAAGCCTCTGTATATGGAGTGTGTCCAAATGAAATCGAATAGCAGCAAGCCTCTGTATATGGAGTGTGTCCAAATGAAATCGAATAGCAGCAAGCCTCTGTATATGGAGTGTGTCCAAATGAAATCGAATAGCAGCAAGCCTCTGTATATGGAGTGTGTCCAAATGAAATCGAATAGCAGCAAGCCTCTGTATATGGAGTGTGTCCAAATGAAATCGAATAGCAGCAAGCCTCTGTATATGGAGTGTGTCCAAATGAAATCGAATAGCAGCAAGCCTCTGTATATGGAGTGTGTCCAAATGAAATCGAATAGCAGCAAGCCTCTGTATATAGAGTGTGTCCAAATGGCCATGTCAATGAGATTCTCTCCCTTGCTGCATTGTATGTATTGCTTATCTCAAGATTTGTCAATTCCTGATCAGGCCACGCTCAATATGGTGTGTTATTCAAGGACCCTTCACGAATTCACTGTGTGAACCCAGGGTAAAGACTTCCCTCCTCTATTGAGCTGTAACCCTATTTTTATGAAGACATTTCTATTGAACAATAAACAGGGCAATTACTATACCTTCAGTTATTTAACCTGTTACTAAAATAAAATGAAGACACTGCCCCCATTTGTTTCTTTTTAAAATATATTTTTTCTCTTTAGATTACAGTGCACAAATAACCATGTAATTACTGTCATTTTATGGTAATAATCCAAAACAGCTTCTCGAGTCGATTGTATTTCCCTTTTCATTTCAGAATATTCTTTTAAAAACTGTAGACAGGAGCATGTTCTCATTTATGTCTTGTTGTCAACTAATATTTTGTTATTGTTCAACTTCGCTAAATGTGGACATCAGTACCTCTGAAAGAAATCTGTACTGTAACAGTGTCATTGCTTGCAATTGCTGTACTAGATACATGCTAGAGGCTGCGCCTCCACCAGTTTAATTCAATCTTAATTGTATAATAAGTAACACTACACACAGGGTCACTTTCATTTTATTATTTAATAGCACAGAGAAGTTAACAGTTTTAATACTGACAGCAGCATAGATTTGTTTATGGAATGGAATGGTATCATTGAACTCCCGACCGTACCATAACAACAAAAGAGAGAGGGAAAATGAAAATAGTATTTCATAAATTAACAAATTATTATTAGTTTCCCCAGTGTTGAAGGCACAAACAAATAAAAAAATATTATCACTGATTACCAGTTTTAATCCAGACAGAAACGCAGATGTTACCCGTGTGTGCTGAACTATATATTCCATGTCTCCCTATTCTGTGCAATGGAACAGTCGCAAGTCCCTGCCTAGCAACAACGTCAGGCAGCAGTGACGTCAGACCGTTATCTTTGGGGTTCAGTTTCTGTAAAACTAGGATCCCCAAAAATATTAATACCCGCTGCAAATCTACACCCCCGGGACTATGTGTATGCCAAGTGTGGTTCCTTAATTTGCTATACTTTTTGAGATACAGGTATATTAAAAAGTATTCAGCCAAATGCTACCCCATTCACATGGTTTGATGAGCCTGCCAATCCGACCACACATAAAAATGCATATTGGTGGGATGTTACCTCCCTTTTGAGCTGCTTGTAAAACTGACTGTAAACAGGACCTTCATTCAAACCTTAACCATGTCTGCGCGACCGCAGTGGCCTATTCATGTCGTCAATGCGGCCCTTATTCATGATGTTATTCATGTAGTATTCATTACCCCTATTAATGAAATTGATACCCCCCCATAATAATAACCATATTCAGGTTCATACACAGTTCATAAAGGTTGCAGGTAGGCATAGCCTACTTATACTACTGATTAAAATGCAAGCACAGCTGCTTTGGCACTCATTCTCACATTTATACTAAAGCATGATTAAACACCCTTAGGTTGGCACATAGACAGGATTCCTTTCAAAAAATATCACTGGAGCATCACACTCAGTTTTGATTCGTATAAAGCAGTGGCCCTCACTTCCAATTAGGTCCTGAAAGATTTATAAGAAGGTTGATTCATTAATCTACAATCTGGTTGAAACAAAGACCTGGACTGGAAGGACCGAAAACAAGGACCATTGTAACTCTGCCTGGAATATTGATTTCTATCAGCTTCATCTGCATTTTCAAAACTGGCATTTATGTCTTTTCACTTAACCACAGAAAGCAAATGTATTGCCACATTTTGTACAGTGAAACAGCTTCTTTCCACTGTGAATTTGCTGGTGTGTTTTTAGGTTTCCTGACAGACTGAAACTCTTCCCACATTTAGTGCAGTGATACGGCTTCTCTCCAGTGTGAATTTGCTGGTGTTGTTTTAGACTTCCTAACTGAATGAAGCGCTTCCCACAATCAGTGCAGTGATACAGCTTCTCTCCAGTGTGAATTCACCTGTGTTTTTTTAAGCTTCCTAACCGACTGAAGCTCTTCCCACAGTCAAAGCAGTGATGTGGCTTCTCTCCAGTGTGAGTTTGCTGGTGTGATTTTAGGTGTCCTAACCGACTGAAGCTCTTCCCACAGTCAGAGCAGTGATGCGGCCTCTCTCCAGCGTGAATTCTCTGGTGTCTTTTTAGGTTTCCTGACAGACTGAAACTCTTCCCACATTTAACACAATGATACGGCTTCTTTCCACTGTGAATTCGCTGGTGTCTTTTAGGCTTCCTGACACACTGAAGCACTCTCCACATTCAGAACAGTGGTATGGCTTCTCTCCAGTGTGAATTCGCTGGTGTTGTTTTAGGCTTCCTAACCGAATGAAGCTCTTCCCACAGTCAGAACAGTGATGCGGCTTCTCTCCAGTGTGAGTTCGCTGGTGTGATTTTAGGTGTCCTGACTGACTGAAGCTCTTCCCACAGTCACTGCAGTGATGCGGCTTCTCTCCAGTATGAATTCTCTGGTGTCTTTTTAGGTCTGCTAACTGACTGAAGTTCTTCCCACATTCAGTACATTGATGTGATATCTTTGGCCGGGATATGTTTTCTGAATCCTTAAACAGCAAGTCAATAGACTCCTCTTCAATGCAGAAAGACTCCAGTTCAGTCTCTTCTTCTTTCATGTGGACAGGCTCCAGTTCAGTCTCTTCTTTAATGTGGACATGATCCAGTTCAGTCTCCTCTTCTTTAATGTGGACAGGTTCCAGTTCAGTCTCTTCCTCTTTAATGTGGACAGGCTCCAGTTCAGTGTCTTCTTCTTTAATGTGGACAGGCTCCAGTTCAGTCTCTTCCTCTTTAATGTGGACAGGCTTCAGTTCAGTCTCTTCTTCTTTAATGTGGACAGGCTCCAGTTCAGTGCTTCTTCTTTAATGTGGACAGGCTCCAGTTCAGTCTCTTCTCTTTAATGTGGACAGGCTCCAGTTCAGTCTCTTCTTTAATGTGGACAGGCTCCAGTTCAGTCTCTTCTTCTTTAATGTGGACAGGCTCCAGTTCAGTCTCTTCTTTAATGTGGACAGGCTCCAGTTCAGTCTCCTCTTCTTTAATGTGGACAGGCTCCAGTTCAGTCTCTTCTTTAATGTGGACAGGCTCCAGTTCAGTCTCTTCTTTAATGTGGACAGGCTCCAGTTCAGTCTCTTCTTTAATGTGGACAGGCTCCAGTTCAGTCTCTTCTTCTTTAATGTGGACAGGCTCCAGTTCAGTCTCTTCTTTAATGTGGACAGGCTCCAGTTCAGTCTCTTCTTTAATGTGGACAGGCTCCAGTTCAGTCTCTTCTTTAATGTGGACAGGCTCCAGTTCAGGCATCTCCTGTTTAATGCAGATAGGTACCAGTTCCACAACCTCCTCCTGTTTAATGTAAACAGATTCCATCTTTGTTCCTTCACTTTCACCAAGATAAGGCAGTCTTAAAAACAGAAAACGTTAGGTTACTATCATAACCCTGGTTCTCTCAAATAGAAATGTAACCATTACCTCATGGGAATTTATCCTTAAAGATACTGTAACCTGAATAGATCTAACAAAGACTGCTCATCAGAGCCTGTGATGCAGTCATGCCCGTCCCGAGGGCATAAATAGACTGCATGCACAGATCTCAATATCATTTTTCCTTCAAGACTGCTGCAATCATAGATGCAGTGACCTTGAAGGTTAATGGTTACATTTCTATTCAGGGAACCAGGGTTATGATAATAACCTAACATTCCCTATCAAGTATGAAATGTAACCATTACCTAATGGGTAGACATACCAAAGTTGTTACAAGACAATTAATGCAGACAACTGGAATGCCACAAGCTCGACCCAGGCCGCCTTGCGCGCTATCATTAGGAACCCTCAGCACAAGTAGCTGGAGCTAAAAGATTTGAGGGAGAACTCACCTCTATGTTTTTGCTGTAAGGGTCGAGCTCGAGGCCGCCCTTAACACTCTTGTTCCAAACCCAGGGATTTGTGGATCCACGACATTCAGCCGATAAGCGCAGGCGTGCAGGATGTGCCCACTTGGAAAGTCTCTCCAGACAGTGCCGAGACACTGTCAGCAGGCGGACATGGTTCAATGTGGGCTGAAAAACCCTGTTTTTGAACCAGGCTTGGAGAAGGCACATGTGGAAAAGACTCAAAGGAAAGGTCTGGGAAGCTACTGCCATAAAGCCCATAAGCCTCTGGAATGTCACTACAGTCAGAGACAGAAGTTCTGCTGACAGAGACGGGTGAGCCACTGGCACTGATTGATCCAAAGAGGGTAACTCTGGATCGCCCATCTCCTCAGAGGCGGCAATGGAAAGCAGATTGTCTAGTTGCGAGCCTGTGCTTGGTGCCCCTTGTTGCTCCAAGAGAACAGAGGGGGCTGGTGGAGCAGTACTGTGCCACTTGCTGCTAGAAGCTGCAGTCAGACAGCACACGTAGCAAAGTACTGTATTTAAAAAATATATAAAACAGCACAAGTCGAAACTGAAAGCGTCCGCTGGTCTTGGACCAGAGATGGTGTCACTGTTGTGTATCACAATACCCCCTTTTTAACCGAGTCTGAATGGTGGTGATGAACCGAGGTGGAACAGAGCAGACAGTAAAATGAACCAAAATGAACCGATCGGCTCCCAGCCGCACAGTGACTGAACACTAGTGCTGCTGTAAAGTACCTTGCAAGGCACAGTTCAGTGAGTGTTCTACTCGGTGGTGGTACACCGTCGGTGGTGGTACGCTCTATATAGTACCGTTCGGTGGTGATTCAACACTCGGTGGTGGTAAACTCGGTCCAGTACCTTAGACTGCGTAGTGAATCAGAGTGATAACCTTGTTCATTGTACAGATTTGTACCGGTGGGAATGGAGTAGGCCTGGACCTACAGTTACAATTAAGCAGACTATAGGGGTGCCAACCTATAGCGCTTCTGGCAAACCGACACAGTGGTAAGACTGGGGAAAGCCAGCTGTCAGAGCCGTGACAGCCTTCGAAATGGCACTGCATGCAGAGACCAGGGTGGCAACGAAACACTACGGGAGGGGCTGCGGACAGCCAGACCCAAGCAGAGCTGAGCCCAGCAACTGCTAGTGAATCAGAATGGTATCCTCGTTCGATGTACAGTACACCGGTGGGAACGGAGCAGGTCTGGACCCACAGTTACCACGGAGCAGATCTATAGGGATGCCTACCTGCAGCTCTTGGTTAATCCACAGTCCAAAACTGAGGAAACCTACTATCAGAGCTCTAATAGTCTACACAATAATACTGCAAGCAGAACTAATGCGGCAACGAGACACCGAGGGAGAAAACTGCAAGCAGAATTAATCAACGAGACACTGAGGGAGAAAACTGCAAGCAGAACTAATGTGGCAACGAGACACTAAGGGAGAAACTGCAAGCAGACCTAATGTGCCAACGAGACACTGAGGGAGAAACTGCAAGCAGAACTAATGTGCCAACGAGACACTGAGGGAGAAACTGCAAGCAGAACTAATGTGCCAACGAGACACTGAGGGAGAAAACTGCAAGCAGAACTAATGTGGCAACGAGACACTGAGGGAGAAACTGCAAGCAGAACTAATGTGTGCAACGAGACACTGAGGGAGAAACTGCAAGCAGAACTAATGTGGCAACGAGACACTGAGGGAGAAAACTGGAAACAGTTTTAACCTGAAGCGCGTGTCACGGTCCAACAGGTGCGCTGGAATTTCTGTGAAAAGAAATAGAAAAATACACACCGAAAAACTTTTTTTTCTCACACAAAACAGTGAACACTCGATTACTGTTAATTATGTATAAATTCCCTAACAAAATAACATTTTTATTTTCAACGAAGCTAGCAGCCTGAGAGAGAACACAAGTACCCGACTTAAGGTTACTCGATCCCGGGGAAGGGGCGACGGAGCCGCCGGCTTCACATGGAGCACAAGGCCGCTGAGGGACTAACGAAAACCACGGCTGAGTGCACAGTACGTGTAACTAGCAATGACTATAATCACGTAAACATCATCTAATTATAATCACATTAACAGTGTAATTACACAAGCAAATAAGCAGATAAAAGTACATTCAACTCTCATCTCTCTCGATCAGGTCGGATGAAAGGAAAAATGATATTGAGATCTGTGCATGCAGTCTATTTATGCACTCGGGACGGGCATGACTGCATCACAGGCTCTGATGAGCAGTCTTTGTTATATCTATTCAGGTTACTGGGTCTTTAAGGATAAATACCCATGAGGTAATGGTTATATTTCATACTTGATAGGCAATTAAGTATTGCTATCTGTGTCACCTTCAGTCTCAAGAAAGCATTTCCTTTAGTTGTTTTTATACTTTCAATCAAACAACCACAAAGACCAATGATGAGGATAAATACTTTGTAACTGTCATGGGTGCTTGTGACATTTAATAAGGCATTTAATGTAATTAACCTAACTTTGAAATGGGTAGAATTGTTCTGTTAACAGAGTCCTAAAAACAACATCTGGAGGAGCATCAGGAATTTAACTGTTCATAGACAAAAGTTACATGCCACAAATATTACGTGCTTGTGTTACAAACTAAGATCTTACAACATCTGTGTCAAATATTTACTGTTACTAATACATTTCAAACATATATTCATAATAAACAAAGCATTCCACACAATTACAATCCTGCCAAGTAACATATTAACTGTTCAGTTACAGTAAGACACGATTTGGCGAGTATCAAGTGGATTTAAAAGATGAATAAAAAGATAGAGAAGCTTACTTCAGGTATTGTCAGTGGGATCTGCAGCACGGCTCTAGTGCTCTAGTCACTCGCTCTGACCGTCTCGATTCTTCTCTTCAGGGTAAATAGGCAGCTCAAACTGACAGTGACAGGTAATCTGTGTAGACTAGACTGCACTGCATATTTAAACCCCTCTCTTGCAGTTCCACGCCCAACACGTCAGCCCCTCCCTGGATGTCACCTGCGTGCTGTTAGTCTCTCTTTGTTCTCTTCTATAATATATAATTAATATATTATTTGCTTCGGTTCCCTTACACACGTGTTTCTCTCACATAGCAATACTAAAAATCACTTTGGAATGTAGGTGTCCCTTTGTGTTTTAATTTATAACAGCAGACTAAAACTGGCAAAGGCAACAAAGATACACTTCATTAAAATGATATTTCTATAACATATTAAGAAGGACAGAAAGATCAGTTTATACACAAACGTAGCTTTTATTTAAATATTCTGGATTTTATATTTGAATCAAAGTTAATAAAAGCGACCAGTAGATGGCAGAAATGATCAATTTATTTTTTTCCATTTATTATTATCTATGCAGTCCACCAATCCAGTTTATTCTTGCACATTAATAACACGGCTATTAGATTTCTGTGCTGTTCTGTTTTATTTTGTAAATTATAAACTCACATAATGATTTCTAATGCCATCCATTTTCTGAGGCAGGAGTTTTCAACCGGGGTACACGTCAGCTTCTAAGGGTCATAGGGGTACGCAGGACGACTCAGAAATACACAAATCAAAATGAAAGTAAAAGAAAAGAATGGTTTTTAACAGTATTATATATTCTCTAAAACACCGTGTATAATTTTTTCATCTTTGTTTAGCAGTTCAAAGTGAACCGCAGATGCAGTTGTTAGTGTATTGCTGTGTGTGTGTGTGCTGTCCTGTCTTCTCCGCTGTTTGTGTGTGGTGCCTGGGGTGTCACATGCACAGTGCAGCTGTATGAGAGGGTCTGTGTTGGCTGCACTGTGATTTGTGTTCAGTTCTGCCAGCCACCTGTTTGCGCAGGACCGAGGATCTGAGCGATTGGACCATGACCGTATTTAGGAGCTGCCTGTGTGCAGCTCAGGTTCGTGTTGTGTAGTTGTGTGAGAGTGTGTCCTGGAGCTGTCTATCAGAGCTAAACCGTTTAATGACAGAGCGTCCATTAGCCTGCTGTTCCAGCGCTTCAATAAAACAGCAGTTTACACTGCTGTAAACTGCATCCTGTGCCGTCTCCATTTATTCCTGCTGCGGATCAGATACGCCAGTACAATATATTAAATAAATGGGAAAGAATGTGTTAATCAGATTATTCTGCCTTTCACTGCAACTGGTACCATTCAGTGAGCGAAAACTGTAAAGGGTACTTCAGCTGAAACCTCCCGACAGAAGGGGTACAGTTTCAAAAAAAGGTTGAAAACCCCAGTTCTAAGACAATACCTGCCCTTCTCCTCTAATGTGGCAGGAAATCAAGGAAATACACAATTTCATTAATCTTCAGTAGAAATCAGTCATTTAAATACTTACTTAGGTTATTTTAAACATAACTTGACCCACACGTTAAGGTGGGCAGTAGTCTAAGACTTCTCTTCAAATTATGCTTAGTACAATTGCAGTAAAATAAAACATTAGGTATATTGAGACTAAACTGGGTCGATATAATGTTCTTTTTCAGAGAGAGAGAGAGAGAATTAAAAGTCAGCAAACAACTCTACATTCAAAGAGAATCAGTAACTAACAGGATACTCATCAGCTCTGTATCCAAGGAGAATCGGTAACTAACAGGATACTCATCAGCTCTGTATCCAAGGAGAATCGGTAACTAACAGGATACTCATCAGCTCTGTATCCAAGGAGAATCGGTAACTAACAGGATACTCATCAGCTCTGTATCCGAAGAGAATCAGTAACTAACAGGATACTCATCAGCTCTGTATCCGAGGAGAATCGGTAACTAACAGGATACTCATCAGCTCTGTATCCGAAGAGAATCAGTAACTAACAGGATACTCATCAGCTCTGTATCCAAGGAGAATCAGTAACTAACAGGATACTCATCAGCTCTGTATCCGAGGAGAATCGGTAACTAACAGGATACTCACCAGCTCTGTATCAGCAAACAGCTCTATATCCAAGGAGAACCGGTAACAGGAGACTCATCAGCTCATATCCATGGAGAACCTGTAACAGGATACTCATCAGCTCTGTATCCGAGGAGAATCAGTAACTAACAGAATACTCATCAGTCACTGGAAATACTCAATGAAGAAGAAAATAATTAATCAACTAAAAACGTATGATTTTAATAATCAGCTAATTGTTAAAAGTGTTTCAGTTTGCCAATCACTTTTCTTCATGATTGATAGATAGATAGGTATATGTTTGGAGGGGCTGTATTCTGAGTGAAAAACTGTAAAACGCTGAATTACAAGTTTTTAATAAACGCGCGAATGTCTCTGTTTTATTATTATTACGTCACTGTTTGAATGCCGCGGCACGAGACTGCAACTGGGGGATGTGAATAAAAACAAACGCGCCGCTTCACAAATACAACACACACATAAAAACAACGCGCTCCTACCCACAACAACCCGGTCCCTTCAAAATAATACAATATAACAGCTTTCTGTAGTTTAAAACATATTGTACAACTCAATAAAGACTCGCTTACCTCCTATCTGCTCTCCCTCAGTGTCTGAACGGGTCTGTCTCCCACAGAACGAGGAATATACCAATCACAAAATACAAACTCATCACTGCGGTTTGGCAATTCATCTAATATGGACCGCAAAGGGAATCGTGATATCGGGGACCTTTTAATTAAAATACACAACACTTTCAATTGTAACACCGTAAACGAGCTGTTTGTAGCTTTAGTTTTTCCAGTGAATACAATTTTAATTCAGGTAACATCTTCCCCATGCCGGAGTTGGTATAGCCCTATTTATCGAACCGGGACGCTGTGACTGAAGGCAGCAGCGTCGATGCAGCGAGTTTTTTGCAGATATATAATCTGTGTTTTGTACCGATATTGTTATTTCCCGTCCTCCTTTTCAAAACGAGATGTTCAAACACTAACGCGATACCCCTGATAATGTTTTTAGACGTATATTATGTTAATTCAAGTTCAGCGCTATTGTCACAAACAGATCCACAATGGCGCAGGCATGCGAGCATGTTTCATAGCTTTCTCTTCGCTAGTCTTGGAGGTTCAGTGCGTGTGAACTTGTTTTTGGTAAATACAGCACAGGGTCGCAGAAAGGTCATTCTTTACGAGTAAACGTCCAGGCAGTAACCTCTGCTATTTCTACCCCATGCTTTTATTTAGTTTCTCTTAAACTGTATGATTGTCTCCTATTCTTTATACAGGACAGTATTCCTCCCTGCTGTCCAGTGGCACAGATTTAGAATCTTCCTCAGACTGCGCTGCGAACTAAACCAGGCAACAGAGCCGCCTCCACAGCAGCAGAAGAGTCATCAGGCAATGAGACACGCCAAGGAGTGCGCTGCTCTGTGAGACTCGAGGGGCCGCATTATCAAAGCGTGTCCTCCAGGCTTTAATTAACTTCTATTGATTTTAAAAAGGACAAAACATCATGTTAATGTTACACAATGAAAAACTAAACACACTGAGAGTGCTGAAGAGGGCTTGAAATACAGTGTATTACTCAGCTGTGTGGTTCTAGTTTTGTAAAATGAACAGGTGGTTTACCTCTTTAAAATAAATAGGAGTTAATTAAAGACTGGCGTAAAAGCTTTGAAAAGATGTCCTGAGGTGTCTTATTGTGATTAAAAAGAGTCCCATTCCACAAGAAAAACCTGAGAGGCGTTAGAAAACTAAAGCTCTTTGAATGAAATGCTTTTTATTATATGAATAACTACCCAGTGGAGTGACAGAGCAGGTTAATAAACTAAATGTATTGAATGAATAATGAAATCAGATAATATATGCCAGAGAGTGGGAGGTTTGTATAAAACAGTCCAATTACAGTATTTTTTTTAAAGGTTTTAGAAACTTTAACCCAAAGAAACCATGTAAATCTACTGAAAAGGATGAAAGAAAACAAAAGGTCTGGTTTCTTAAGTTACATTTTTTTAATTGTAAAAAGTAACTCCCTTTTTATTGTTTTAATATTTAAAAAGTTATAACAAAAAAAAACTAAATTACTAAATTAAAGCATGAAGCAGTGAAGCAGCACAGTAGATCTGCACGCTGGGTAGAAGGGCATCACTGGTATGCAGAGCAGAGAAAGACCAGCAAAAGCAACAGGACCAGCTTGCATTGTAGATATTTCAAATGAATAATTATTCATTGTATTGAAGAAGACTATCAACTCCCCTTACCCAGAGCAGCCATTTTAAATGCAGTTATCTGTTTATAAGCACAGCGCCATGGCAACAGACATCGTGCTGCTCAAGTTCAGCACTGACATCAAAGTGACATCATAAAGGAAAATGATGTCATAATGTCTCTGGCAGAATATTTAGCAGTGAATTTCCAGCAGAATCTTCATTGCAGAGATTTACCCCTGAGAGGTAAGTTCACAGAGTTCCTGTTCCCTATGTATTTATTTCTTTATTTATTTATAGTGATCAACATACAGTAGAACCTCAGAGTTACGAACACCTTGGGAATGGAGGATGTTCGTAAGTCTGAAATGTTCGTAACACTGGAAACTGAATTTCAATGGTTTTATTAAATGTGGACACCCTCAATCAGGCGAGTAATACACGGATACAGTACAGTAATACAATACTTATAGTGTTATGGTTCTAAAGTCTTTAAAACAGGACTATAAATGGAAAAAGGCTACATTTAAATTACCACTGAAATCGTAACTGTAGCAAAAACTACAGATTTAAACATCCATGAAACCTGGGGTAACGTTGTGCTTGTTTTAAACAAAATGCATTCGTGCAGCTTGAAAAAAAAAAACTGTGCTTTGTTTAAAACTGAAATGTTCCAGTAGAATTGCCTGTGCAGTGCTTGCTTTGAAATCTGCCTCACCTTTCTGGATAGTAATTTTGCCTTCTCTGTGACCAGCATGTCTCTTATAGGAGCTCCTATGCGGTTGCATTGCACGCATGGTTGAGTGATTGCATACTTCTGGTTGAAAGTGGGGTGTTCAGTAGACCGGTCAGTTTGTAACTTTGGTGTTTATAACTCTGGGGTTCTGCTGTACATGCATTGTAATTGAGATATATATTAAAAAGACAATTTAACATACTTATACTTTGATGAACAATTGAAACAAGATGAGACTTTAACTGATCTGATGATATTGTGTGCATTTGAAAACAACAACTATGAACATCAGAACCATTTAAACATTGATTGAATTGATCTACAAGTTGTGAAGTAACTCTAGATTACAACTTAATACTAAAGGCAATTGAAACTGCTTCCCAACTGAACTTGAAACAAAAATGCAGTCTTCATTCCAACCCACACAACAGACGCTGCTTAACACAGTCACTGTATGCACTGTGTGTGAATCCTGCGTGCACGTAACCATACGGGAGCCTGCATGTTTATGAAAATGTGTGTTTAAATGTGTTACTCATGCTTGTGTCTGTACTTATAATTCTGGTACCAAGATTTCTAACTTTTATATTCTTCTTACTTTTGTGAGTCTTAGTAAACTTAATCATTTGTATGTGTTGAGTTTCTTTTTGCCTGTTATGAGTACTACAGTAAGCAGGTGCAGGGTATTTAAAAGAAGCAGCCAGTCTGTTCAGGGTTGCTGGTGTGTTTAGAAACCCGCTTGACAGTGTGCTCAAGCGTACAAAGAAAAGGTAGTGTAAAAACCTTTGTTCCTGTGTTAAACCTGTGTGGTTTGGTGTTTGTTTGGCAGGTACCTGCCTGTATAGTCAATGCTCCAACACGGAGCTAGGTGTTTATTTTTATTTTGTTTGTTTATTAAAAATAGCACAACCGCTCTTAAACTCCATTTCCTGTGTCCTGGGTCTGCTTTAAAAGGGGCAAAGGATCGACCGTGAGTGCCGGCTGGGTTACAATATATATATATATATACACACAGTACTGTGCAAAAATTTTAGGCAGGTGTGAAAAAATGCTGTAAAGTAAAAATGCTTTCAAAAATAGACATGTTAATAGATTATATTTATCAATTAACTAAATGCAAAGTGAGTGAACAGAAGAAAAATCTAAATCAAATCCATATTTGGTGTGACCACCCTTTGCCTTCAAAACAGCATCAATTCTTCTAGGTACACTTGCACAAAGTCAGGGATTTTGTAGGCATATAGTCAGGTGTATGATTAAACAATTATACCAAACAGGTGCTAATGATCATCAATTCAATATGTAGGTTGAAACACAATCATTAACTGAAACAGAAACAGCTGTGTAGGAGGAATAAAACTGGGTGAGGAACAGCCAAACTCAGCTAACAAGGTGAGGTTGCTGAAGACAGTTTACTGTCAAAAGTCATACACCATGGCAAGACTGAGCACAGCAACAAGACACAAGGTAGTTATACTGCATCAGCAAGGTCTCTCCCAGGCAGAAATTTCAAGGCAGACAGGGGTTTCAAGATGTGCTGTCCAAGCTCTTTGAAGAAGCACAAAGAAACGGGCAACGTTGAGGACCGTGAGACGCAGTGGTCGGCCAAGGAAACTTACTACAGCAGATGAAAGACACATCATGCTTACTTCCCTTCGCAATCGGAAGATGTCCAGCAGTGCCATCAGCTCAGAACTGGCAGAAAACAGTGGGACCCTGGTACACCCATCTACTGCCCGAGAAGTCTGGTCAGAAGTGGCCTTCATGGAAGACTTGCGGCCAAAAAGCCATACCTCCGACGTGGAAACAAGGCCAAGCGACTCAACTATGCACGAAAACACAGGAACTGGGGTGCAGAAAAATGGCAGCAGGTGCTCTGGACTGATGAGTCAAAATTTGAAATATTTGGCTGTAGCAGAAGGCAATTTGTTCGCCGAAGGGCTGAGAGCGGTACACGAATGAGTGTCTGCAGGCAACAGTGAAGCATGGTGGAGGTTCCTTGCATGTTTGGGGCTGCATTTCTGCAAATGGAGTTGGGGATTTGGTCAGAATTAATGGTCTCCTCAGTGCTGAGAAGTACAGGCAGATACTTATCCATCATGCAATACCATCAGGGAGGCATCTGATTGGCCCCAAATTTATTCTGCAGCATGACAACGACCCCAAACATACAGCGAAAGTCATTAAGAACTATCTTCAGTGTAAAGAAGAACAAGGAGTCCTGGAAGTGATGGTATGGCCCCCACAGAGCCCTGATCTCAACATCATCGAGTCTGTCTGGGATTACATGAAGAGAGAGAAGCAACTGAAGCTGCCTAAATCCACAGAAGAACTGTGGTTGGTTCTCCAAGATGTTTGGGCCAACCTACCTGCCGAGTTCCTTCAAAAACTGTGTGCAAGTGTACCTAGAAGAATTGATACTTGATGCTGTTTTGAAGGCAAAGGGTGGTCACACCAAATATGGATTTGATTTAGATTTTTCTTCTGTTCACTCACTTTGCATTTAGGTAATTGATAAATATAATCTATTAACATGTCTATTTTTGAAAGCATTCTTACTTTACAGCATTTTTTCACACCTGCCTAAAACTTTTGCACAGTACTGTATATATTAGAGCTAATAACTGGGTAAGTCACTATTAATTGTAATTGGCATGTGGTTTGTGTGTGTTTTTAGTTATTATATTTGGGGATTAGTATCCCTGCTCTATCGAGTTGCACCTCTTTGCATTGTATTCTATTGTATTCATTATTATTCATTAAGGGGATGGTGTTCACTGTTTTATGGAAGTGTTGATGTCATTTCCTCCTTCACAGGCCCGTTGCTAAGGGCGATGGTTCGAAACATTACACCCATGGCACCCTGAATAGAAGGACACACTTTTTGCCATGTGCATCTTATTCAATATGATTTTACACTGTACTTACACTTGGATTTCATGTTGTGTTTGCATCCTATGATTCCATATGAAATATTTTTTGTTCATTTTATTATTTTGTTTATTTCCAGATTAGCGGATACTAAAACATTCCTCATTTTGAATTCATCAATAAAAACACCCTGAACTGCAGCATCGACACTAACCCTTTGTGACTGTGGAGCTCAACTACAGACCTTGTGTGATTCTGATTTCATTATTTATTGTGTTTAAAACTGTTGATTAATTCCAGAGTGTAATCCATTCCCCTCCAGCCTCTTTGATACTCAAGAGCTTCCTCCCAGTGTACCCCCAGAAGATGCAGCCTTGCAGCCTCCCACCAGCCAGGCAAACCGGCCGCTGTCCACTTTTGCACCTTTGGCAGCTCCTGTCCAAACTGACCCTGCTCCATCTGTCAAGGGAACTGAATCCACAGTGTCTCCGGAACCACCACTATTCTTCAGTGGTGTCTTCAGAGTAAACCAGCAGAACCGTCAGTGTCCACACTGGCACCAGCTCAGCCCATAACTGACCCGATTCCATCTGTTCTGATTGGACCTTGTCTTTGGGTAATGCCAGCAGCAGTAACACCAAGGCTGTGGAAGAACCATCAAACACCTTCTCCTGTGTCCAGGACCGTCTCCAGTGTGCATCAAGGATCCAGGACCGTCTCCAGTGTGCATCGAAGATCCAGGACCGTCTCCAGTGTGCATCGAGGATCCAGGACCGTCTCCAGTGTGCATCGAGGATCCAGGACCGTCTCCAGTGTGCATCGAGGATCCAGGACCGTCTCCAGTGTGCATCGAGGATCACCGCTCCAATTCTGAGTTCAGTGCCTTCAACACAAACTTGGACAGCAGGGACATTAGAAGCTTTAACTTCACTCCGCAGATCAGACCTGTTAGTGCCCTTCCCTTCAGCATGCAGATCTCACATCCTCAGGGTTGAAACGAAGCTCAGGCCAAGGCAGAATCAGTTTTATTTTTTTTGGAAGGAGGGGGTCGTGGCCTCAGGGATTGGCTGCTGAGCTTGCCACTAACACAGGGGAAGTGTCTGGTTGGCTCGTGAGCCGGTGTGAGAGAGAGGGGAGCAGAGAGCATTTATGTGGTGCTAAATGCAGGTGGGAGTTATTGGTTTAACTGTTTCTTTAAATAAGATATAAAAACTATAACAAAACCTGTCTGTGAAGGACTTCCTTCTCCAAAAACTCTGATTTGCCTTTAGAACCACAGACCAGTTTTGCCGGATTGGGCGGGTTTATGCCCAATTGGGCTTGTATTTTTTGTTTTGTGTGTGAAAAAATGGCTTGGGGCGGGTGCCTAATTTTTGGGCTAGTTTGGGGCATTTGTGTGAGTGTTACATTTTGATATATTTTCAATAGTTTTAAAGTACTAACAATATTTGTAAGCAAAATACAAAGCCATATGATACACAACCCTTACTGTTAACATCACTTCTAAAGACACACTCTCCATCCCTCCTCCCTTCTCTCTCTGCCAGCTCAATAGCCAATCAGCAGCTCCCCCTGGGTGATTGACATGCTCTGCAGCCAGTCCCTAAGGCTCTTCCCCACCTCCAATGCCCTCTTTCTCCCTGGCCTGTCCCACCTTGACAGGGGTACAGAGACGAGATTGATCCCAGGAACTACCAGCAGCACCGACCTCCTCAAAGGATGTTTAATCAGCAAATGTTACTGCTGCCCAATATTATAGAATCACAAATACACATTCACCTGACATCCGGTTCTGTCATCCCTGAACATGTGAGACCTTCCCAGTGAAGGAGATGCACAGAAGAGCAAGCTTATAGAACAGTTTAATAAGCTGTGTGTGCTCTCAGTGTTATTGCTACTAAATAAAGCAAGGGCTGTTCATTCCAATGCTGTGTGGTGTTGTCATTATTACACATGTGATATACAGTAGCTTCAGGGCTCTCTGAAGAACACTTTAACTATGAAATCCTGTTCCTTGTGAAAGTGAGAGATAATGGAGCTCCAGTCCGGCACGCTGCAGGCAGGCAGGCAGGCTGTGTGTAAAGTGTTGGTAGGGTTAACATTAGGGGTGTGCAGAGGACCCAGAAGTGCGCTGGTTTGAAATATTCTCACTAGGGGTGTGCAGCTGTCATTTCTGTCCCCTCTGAGCTGTGATTTTCAATATGAACCTCTCCCGACTCCCTGTGCATTGACAGAGCAGCTCAGCCCTCTCTGATTGGCTGCACAGCTAGTGAATCACAATCCAGGTGGCTGTGATTGGCCGCATCCATCATTGATCATATCAGTGCTTAGAGCCTTGTAAACAACAGGAGCAGACAGCAGAAAAAGACAGCAGCGGTGGCAATGGAAATCACTCTGCTATCAATTTAAAATGAAAACCATGTCAGCTTGGAAATCACTCTGCTATCGATTTAAAATAAAAACCATGTCAGCTTGGAAATCACTCTGCTATCGATTTAAAATAAAAACCATGTCAGCTTGGAAATCACTCTGCTATCGATTTAAAATAAAAACCATGTCAGCTTGGAAATCACTCTGCTATCGATTTAAAATGAAAACCATGTCAGCCTGGAAATCACTCTGCTATCGATTTAAAATGAAAACCATGTCAGCTTGGAAATCACTCTGCTATCGATTTAAAATAAAAACATGAAACCATGTCAGCTTGGAAATCACTCTGCTATCAATTTAAAATAAAAAACCATGTCAGCCTTGAAATCACTCTGCTATCGATTTAAAAAAAGGGGTGCAGATTGTGGAATCTCCTTCTCCAAATAGTGGCAGCACATAGAGTCAAAGACTGAAGGCGTCTCCTGTCATGCCCAGCCAGCAAAGAGAAGCGGACCCATTTCTGTGCAGAGGACTGGCAAGAAAAACAAGAGGAAAGTGCTGTATGTGACCTACGGAGGTGAATGGCTCAGGACAGCCAAGGAACTTGTTACATGATCTTGCATACCCAACCAGCTAGCTGCTGTACCTCTTAGTAGCTTTATTATTATTAATTTCTTAACAGACACCCTTATCCAGGGCAACTTACAATTGTTACAAGATAATGCATTATTTTTACATACAATTACATTTTTTTTTTACATACAATTACCCATTTGTACAGTTGTTTTTTTCTTACTGGCACAATCTAGGTAAATTACCTTGCTCAAGGGTACAACAGCAGTGTCCCCCACCTGGGATTGAACCCACAACCCGCCAGGCAAGAGTCCAGAGCCCTAACCACTACTCCACACTGCTCTTAATAATATCAGTGGTCCTCCTTCCTTTTAAAGGAGTGCTATCTTTAAAATCTATTCACTTACCTCTTAGCTTTAGTAATAGAATCACTGGTCCTCCTTCCTTTTAAAGGAGTGCTACCTTTAAAATCTATTCTCTTACCTCTTATTAGCTTTAGTAATAGTATCACTGGTCCTCCTTCCTTTAAAGGAGTGCTAACTATCTTTAAAATCCATTCTCTCTTCTCTTCTAAGCTTTACCGAATTCCAGAAAGAGCAGAACTTAGTTCCCACTATTCCTTAGCCAATGCTGCCATCCTGTGGCCATTTGGCAGAACTGTTATATCTAGAAAAACGTACTTTTTTTATCTGAACACAGCTCAGTGACAAGCGGTTGCTGGTGCCCTCTGCTGTTTACAATGGGTAGTACAGGTAGTGAATTTCAGCAATGACGTTATTCCTGTTATTATTAGATATATTGCAACAAACAGTTCTACTAAATGTCCACACGATGGCAGCATTGGATAAGGAATAGCGAGAGCTGCGTTCTGCCCGTCTCCATGAAGTCCAGGTTTACAGCACAGGAAGCCCCGCGACCCGACACCTCCCCATGTGAGTTTAATTATTTATTCTTAAAACCAATACTATTTTAATCCACAACAGTGACAGATAAAACAGCCTTTGTACAACAATTGTCCTGCGGTCTCCAGGTAAGGGAGCTGTGTGGGTGATGGAGTGCGCTGCAGAGCGGATTTCCACTCGATCACACAGGGGAATATAAAGAATGCCGTGTTCAGAGCTAACTCTGTGATTTAGTGTGTGGATATATTGAAATCACAGAAGATGAAGTAAAGAAAATGTACGTGATCTCTAATTAGCTGTTTGACAAATAACAATTAAAAAATAAAAGCGTGTGTGATGCTTATTTCCCTAAAAGACATCGTCTTTAACCACTGGAGCACACAGACTCTTACAGGGGTTTGAAACCGCACATCACTTTGCGCGTATCCTTACTCATGTCTGTCCCACAGGAGTTCCCTGGCTGTAGTTTATGTAGCTGTTCTTTAATCTCATGCAGTGTTATAGGAGTGTGCAGAGCTGACTGCTAGTCTGTGATGGTTGATTCTAGTGTGTGCAGAGCTGCTAGTCTGTGATGGTTGATTCTAGTATGCGCAGAGCTGCTAGTCTGTGATGGTTGATTCTAGTGTGTGCAGAGCTGCTAGTCTGTGATGGTTGATTCTAGTGTGTGCAGAGCTGCTAGTCTGTGATGGTTGATTCTAGTGTGTGCAGAGCTGCTAGTCTGTGATGGTTGATTCTAGTGTGTGCAGAGCTGCTAGTCTGTGATGGTTGATTCTAGTGTGTGCAGAGCTGCTAGTCTGTGATGGTTGATTCTAGTGTGTGCAGAGCTGCTAGTCTGTGATGGTTGATTCTAGTGTGTGCAGAGCTGCTAGTCTGTGATGGTTGATTCTAGTGTATGCAGAGCTGCTAGTCTGTGATGGTTGATTCTAGTGTGTGCAGAGCTGCTAGTCTTTGATGGTTGACTCAAGTGTGTGCAGAGCTGGCTGCTAGCCTCTGTGTAAAAAAGTGCCTCCTATTTTCTGTTCTGAATGCCCCTTTATCTAAACTCCATTTGTGACCCCTGGTCCTTGTTTCATTTTTCAGGTTGAAAAAGTCCCCTGGGTCGACATTGTCAATACCTCTTAGAATTTTGAATGATTGAATCAGATCACCGCGTAGTCTTCTTTGTTCAAGACTGAATAGATTCAATTATTTTAGCCTGCCTGCATATGACATGCCTTTTAAACCCGGGATAATTCTGGTCGCTCTTCTTTGCACTCTTTCTAGAGCAGCAATATCATTTTTGTAACAAGGTGACCAGAACTGAACACAATATTCTAGGTGTGGTCTTACTAATGCATTGTAAAGTTTTAACATTACTTCCATTGATTTAAATTCAACACTTTTCACAATATATCCAAGCATCTTGTAGCTTTTTATAGCTTCCCCACATTGTAGATGAAGACATTTCTGAGTCAACATAAACTCCTAGGTCTTATTCATAGATTCCTTCTTTAATTTCAGTACCTCCCATATGGTATTTATAATGCACATTTGTATTGCCTGTGTGCAGTACTTTACACTTTTCCCTATTAAATGTCATTTGCCTTGTGTCTGCCCAGTTCTGAATTCTGTCTAGATTATTTTGAATGACCTTTTCTGCTGCAACAGTGTTTGCCACTCCTCCTATTTTTGTGTAGTCTGCTAATTTAACAAGTTTGCTTACTATACCAGAATCTAAATCATTAATGTTTATTAGGAATAGCAGATGACCTAATACTGATCCCTGTGGTACACCACTGGTTACCTCACTCCATTTTGAGGTTTCTCCTCTAATCAGTACTTTCTGTTTTCTACATGTTAACCACTCCCTAATCCATGTGCATGCATTTCCTTGAATCCCTACTGCGTTCAGTTTGAGAATTAATCTTTTATGTGGGACTTTGTCAAAAGCTTTCTGGAAATCTAAATAAACCATGTCATATGCTTTGCAATTGTCCATTATCGATTTTGCATCCTCAAAAAAATTAAGCAGGTTAGTTAGACGCGATCTCCCTTTCCTAAAACCATGCTGACTGTCTCCCAGGATATTGTTACCATATATGTAATTTTCCATTTTGGATCTTATTATAGCTTCCATAAGTTTCCATATAATAGAAGTCAGGCTTATTGGTCTGTAGTTACCTTGTTTGGTTTTGTCTCCCTTTTTGTGGATCGGTATTACGTTTGCTATTTTCCAGTTTGTTGGTACAACCCCTGTGTCAAAAGACTGTTGCATGATCTTGGTTAGCGGTTTGTAAATAACTTCTTTCAATTCTTTGCGTACTATTGGGAGGATCTCATCCGGGCCAGGGGATTTGTTTATTTTAAGAGCTCCTAGTCTCTTTAACATTTCTGTCTCGTTATGCTAAAGTTATTGAAAACACAAAGAGTTAAGATGTGTTCAGAGCAGTGCTTGTCTGGGAGGTGCTGATTGAAAATGAACGTGTGATAAACGGTTCGATACCCTGCTCTGGTACTGAAAGAGTTAAGATGTGTTCAGAGCAGTGCTTGTCTGGGAGGTGCTAATTGACTGATTGATCAGTATGAGAATGGGAGGAATGTCTGCTCCTACATGCTTGATCAATCAGTCAGTTGGTCATCCCAGCTGGCCCACTCTCCCCATGAATCGGGCTCCCAGGAGCGAGGAGAGATGATGGGTGTTATCATATGGGTTTGAATTACCTTTTGTTTCTTCAAGTTTTCATTTACTCATGATAGGTGACAGCAAATGCAAGCTAAGAATCATAAAGGTGCAAAATTTAACAATTCTCCCGATGTGAGTGGTAATTTAAAAATACCTCCCTCTGGTGGACAGCGGTGATACACACAAGTAGAGCTGTATCCCAGTGCTACAATTTTAGTTGTCTAGTTTTTAGTAGCTATCAAGCACATACAACAAAGCTGTTCTTGACTCGAGTGGTTTCCTTGGTAAACAGGAGATCCTGAGAGCACTTAGCATCTCTTCGGCTCTGGTCTGCATTTGTGAGTGAGTGCCAGGGCTGAACTTCCACAATCAAATACACTCGCTCAGACAATGCAGAGCAGAGCAGAAGCGACACGACGAAGCGTTTACTGACGTCTCTAAGTAGCGATGCTGTTCCATTGTAGTTCTCCAAACAGACATATTTGTGCAATTATAAATCATTCATCAGAATTCAACTCCAGAACACAATATTTTGCAAAAGCCACACAGGATATAAAAACACACACAGAAACTGATACGTAAGTAATAATATTTATTTTATTTTTATTTTATTCTGTAAGGTAAACATAAGACCTTTAAATCTGGACCTAAATGTTTAATACAAACACAGCAGTAAATGATTTTGCTTCTGAATCTTGTTTAAGCACCGGATTTCTAACCCTGCCGTTTATCCCAGTGCTCTGTGATTCAATTAACACAGGCTTTAAATGAAATTGTTATTGCAATACAAAGAATGACAGGTAAAGAAATGCTTCAGCGTACATCACAGCAATCTGTCTGCCTGCATTTATAATCAAGTAATTTCACAGCAGAGTACAGTCTGTCTGCCTGCATTTATAATCAAGTGATTTCACAGTAGAGTACAGTCTGTCTGCCTGCATTTATAATCAAGTGATTTTACAGCAGAGTACAGTCTGTCTGCCTGCATTTATAATCAAGTGATTTCACAGCAGAGTACAGTCTGTCTGTCTGCATTTATAATCAAGTGATTTCACAGCAGAGTACAGTCTGTCTGCCTGCATTTATAATCAAGTGATTTCACAGCAGAGTACAGTCTGTCTGCCTGCATTTATAATCAAGTGATTTCACAGCAGAGTACAGTCTGTCTGCCTGCATTTATAATCAAGTGATTTCACAGCAACAGAAAGAAACCAGCAAAGCATAGCGACCTAATGGAAAGGACAGAGCTTCAGTTTTATTGTGTGCAGCAGTAATCCCATGAACCATCTGTAGTGTAGCACCATAGGTAAGTTTTCCCATGGGTGCCACACCTGTGTTCTGGTTTGCATGTTCTACCATTCAGAGCTACATAGGGATCTTTATCGGTGCAACACTCACTCCAGTGTTTGGATCGATCAGTATAGCACCAATGGTATTTTTCCCCATAGGTGCTGCATTCATGGTCGTCTCGGCAAGGCTTTCCATTTAAACCTACACTGTTTACAAAAGGCGGACTGCAGTAATCCCAATCACTGCCAACCGTGTAACACCAATAATACGTCTCTCCATAAGTCCCACATGGATGATCTTGTCTGCATGGTTTACCGTTTACAGTCACGGTGGAATACTGGGTGGAGCACCTGATTGATCGCTGTCCCGAATTGCACATGAAATCTTTCCAGGTGTGATCATACAGGCAGGGTGACGTGCAGCACTCTTTCTTCCCTTGATCAGTTGGACAGCTGCCGCCGGAACACGTAGTGCCTGCTTTGCAATGAGTACCATCGGCCGTGATGACAGACTCAGGTGTAGACTTCTCCGGGATGAGTTTACAGATGTAATCGTCAAGTTTCTCAGCAGAGCGTGCCTTACGTAGCTCATCTCTCAAGTATATCGGCCAGGAAGAGTGCACGTTCGACTTGGGTTCGAACATACAAGTAGTGATGGCATTGCGCTTCATGTACTCATTGTTGTCGAACCACTCTGTCATATCCTCGTAGTTCAATTCCACCGTCATGTGAGTAATTCTGGGCTTTTTAGCCGGTTCGTGACTGCCACTGCGCCTCTGCCTCTTCGATAAGCTCGCAGTTAAAAGATTTTGCACGTTTCCATCTAAGGAAAAAGCTCTTTGAAGCTGAGGGAGATGCAGTTTTTTAAAGAGTTGCTGTAGAGTTTTTTTTGGATTTCTGAGTATTAGAATAACAATCATCTTCAAAGATCTGCAGGTAAGGGCTGCTGTATAGCCCACGCAGCACGTGAACGAGATCAGGGATTGACATTACTTGGATGATGGCATCTGCTTTATTCTCTCCTATGTAACCTATAGAAAATGAATACTGCTCATCATTATGCTTAAAGCACAAAGCGGTCCACACGTGACTGGGAATTGTAACCCTACTAAATACCCGGACTTCTTCAGTGGCGTCCAACCCTGGCACAGGTATTTTGTTTCCTGAAGGCACGGCCCCTGTCACAATATAGGGGGTTCCCATCCCAGAAAGTTCGAGTACTATATTTCTCAAATAATCCTCATATTTTCTCCAATACACTCGATTGAAACACGCATCCATCGGCACAGCATTGGTCAGCGTGAAAGTGGCGACACGGCCATCGTTACAGTGATAATTATTCGGGTTTAAGTGTCCGCGGTCGTAGTCTGTGTGTCCATAATCCTCGTTGAGTGCTTGATTTAGTTCGATGATGTCTTTGTTTTGTCTTGCAAGAGTCATGTCTTCTCCAACAAGGTTAGAAATCTAAAAACAATACATAATAATAATAATAATAATAATAATAAACTTTTATGATGTACATATAAGCATGGGAGTATAGCAAAAGGATACAGTGTAAGTATAGCAAACTGGATATGTACTGTGTGTAATGGGGCTAAATTGTTTATACTGTGCACTTGTTTTCTTGTAGAATTGAATTGTTTTATATTGTCACTTTAGATCATTGCTGACACTTCTTTCTAGCTTTCTCCAAGTCTTTTAGTTACAGATGCTCCCCGACTTACGCAAGCGTTCCGTTCCAGAAAGCCTTGCGTAACCCGAATTTTACATAACTATTATTATTATTATTATTATTATTATTATTATTATTATTATTATTATTATTATTATTTATTTCTTAGCAGACGCCCTTATCCAGGGCGACTTACAGTCGTAAACAAAAATACATTTCAAGAATCACAAGAAAATCGTACGTAAGTCGTAAGTCGGAAATGTATATATACTGTACAGTACATATATATTACTGTAATACTGTACAGTATATGTGTTTTTTTTTGCATGTGTGGCTATGTAAATGTATGTGTGTATATGTATACAACATGAAAAAAGGAAAATGAAAACATGAAAAAAGTCATTGCAAGCATAAAAACATTGTATTTACTTTAACCCTATCACTTGGTTGCTGTCCAGTCATGATTTGAATGAAATAATAGAGTGAAATAACAGAAATACAGTATCACTGAAATAACGAGATACCGCGAGTATCCGATCAGAAACAATAAGAACACGAGACTGAGAGGCTGTGAGAGCGCCAAGCCTTCCATTGTAGGAGATGCTACTGCTGTATTCCTGCGCACACCGCACTACTTTGCATCTCCGTACGCTAAGCAATATTTTCCGCAACTCGAAAATTGTATTTATGCCTTATGGAACTTTTTGTGTAAGGTCGAATTTGCGTAATTCGGGTCTTGCGTAACCCGTGGAGCGTCTGTATTTATATATGTATCTCAGATAGAAAAATGTACACCTCTTCAAAAGAAACCAGTTCTAGCGTTGACCTTTTTATCATTAAACTTAGCAAGTCTCATTGAAATAGATAATAGTTTTTTTAAGACAAAATTGCAAAATTGCAAAAACAAAACCTATGCATGTGCAAATGAATTTGCATGCACACTGACTGCGAATGAGACACTCTTTCTGTGCTGAACCCTGTACACCTTGTGGATAGTAAACTCGTCAATCATTTCAGGTTATAGAGCTGTAAACACACATAGGCATGCATGTGAATAACACCATTAATAATAAGAATACATTTAATATAACTGTTACTACTAATAACAACAACAACTCAATATTACCTGTACAACATTGTCCCTACAGGTGAAGTCAAAGGTGTAGGCACTGTACACTGGGATCCGATGACTTTTGGAATACAGGGAAGCGTAGTGGTAGAAACCGCGTTTCTGGCAGATTTTTGCAGCATTCTGATCTATACCTGTGGGTTCAGTGTTTTTGTAAAAGAATTCCTTACACAATGAAAAGTCTTGAACCACATGAGCTTCCAAGCCAAGAGGCCAAGCAGCAAGTGCTGAAATGAGAAACAGAACCATAGGAGCCATTGAGAAAGAGAAAACCCTGTGCCTGCCTGTCATACTGACACAATACTTCATATTTCAAACCCTGTGCCTGCCTGTCATACTGACACAATACTTCATATTTCAAACCCTGTGCCTGCCTGTCATACTGACACAATACTTCATATTTCAAACCCTGTGCCTGCCTGTCATACTGACACAATACTTCATATTTCAAACCCTGTGCCTGCCTGTCATACTGACACAAGACTTCATATTTCAAAACCTGTGTCTGCCTGTCATACTGACACAATACTTCATATTTCAAACCCTGTGCCTGCCTGTCATACTGACACAATACTTCATATTTCAAACCCTGTGCCTGCCTGTCATACTGACACAATACTTCATATTTCAAACCCTGTGCCTGCCTGTCATACTGACACAAGACTTCATATTTCAAACCCTGTGCTTGCCTGTCATACTGACACAAGACTTCATATCTGTAGTCACTCGGTACCCCAGATAGGATGGCCTTGAGTTTCTGTTATTCTATAACTTTTTCTAAGGTGACTGGCTAGACGTGTGTTTATTCTAGTTTGTTTGTTAGTAACTATGTAACTCATACATTCTGCCAAGAATAACATGAAAACACAAATAAATGGTCTAAAAAACTAAATTTGCTGAGGCAGCAAAATCAAGAAACTCTCCAAAACAGCCTTGACTCTTAATCAGCCTGTACCTCACCTTCTCCCTGCTGGCTGGATCCATCATGATCTGTTTGTCTGAAGAGAAGTGTGGAGAATGGGGCTGCATCAAAACTACATATTAAAGACAAAACAAACTGACAACAACCCTTTATGATCTTTCATGGAATTCCATACAGAAATGTAAAACAATCTCTATAGAGCTATAGACATTGAAAAAATCTCTATAGCATTTTAGAGAATGAAAACAAATCTATACAGTTCTATAGAGATTAACAAAATCTCTACAGAATTCTATAGAGTACAAAATAATGTCAATGGAGTTCTACAGAGGATGATAAAATCTTTAAGAATTCTATATATTTCTATAGAGAATGGCAAAATCCTTTAGGAGAATTGTAACATCTCTATATTCCTACAGACTATGAGACTATAAAGACTATAAAGAGTTCAGTAATTTGCAAAATCCATATATGTTTCTAGAATATCACGCATATTTAAATGTACAATACAAAAGACCACACTTTAGCACCTTGCTGGAACTTAACACATAAGTAATGCACATTTTTTCTGTATGGTAACCATAAATCCTTTAATGCTTGACCAAAATGTTTAATACAAATACAGCAGTAAATGATTTTGCTTCTGAATCTTGTTTAAGCACCGGATTTCTAACCCTGCCGTTTATCCCAGTGCTCTGTGATTCAATTAACACAGGCTTTAAATGAAATTGTTATTGCAATGCAAAGAATGACAGGTAAAGAAATGCTTCAGTGTACATCACAGCAGAGTACAGTCTGTCTGCCTGCATTTATAATCAAGTGGTTTCACAGCAGAGTACAGTCTGTCTGCCTGCATTTATAATCAAGTGATTTCACAGCAGAGTACAGTCTGTCTGCCTGCATTTATAATCAAGTGGTTTCACAGCAGCAGAAAGAAACCAGCAAAGCATAGCGACCTACTTTACTGGAAATGTAAATGTTTTAATTGCAATTTAAGTCCAATAAATGTTATTTTAATATGATTTAATGTGTTTAATGTGCTTTAATGTGTTTTTCTTCAACATGCATTTCAAATACAAAATGTGATAAAAAATACATAATTCTCAAACAATGCCAAAACCTCATATTAAAAATGTATTTGAAATGCATTTAAACATGTGAAAAATGTGTTCAGAATATGCAAAGTTCAAACACATTATGTTTAATGAAATCCCTTCTGTTCCATACATTGACTTTTCCTGATGTATAAATTACATTCCAGAGGAAACTTTGCCTCCTAGATTAAAATAGCGGAGTAGTTTCACATAGACAGCAGTGTGGTGTAGTGGTTAGGGCTCTGGACTCAGTGTGGTGTAGTGGTTAGGTCTCTGGACTCAGTGTGGTGTAGTGGTTAGGTCTCTGGACTCAGTGTGGAGCAGTGGTTAGGTCTCTGGACTCAGTGTGGAGTAGTGGTTAGGTCTCTGGACTCAGTGTGGAGTAGTGGTCAGGGCCCTGGACTCAGTGTGGAGTAGTGGTCAGGGCTCTGGACTCAGTGTGGAGTAGTGGTTAGGGCTCTGGACTCAGTGTGGAGTAGTGGTTAGGTCTCTGGACTCAGTGTGGAGTAGTGGTTAGGTCTCTGGACTCAGTGTGGAGTAGTGGTTAGGGCTCTGGACTCAGTGTGGAGCAGTGGTTAGGTCTCTGGACTCAGTGTGGAGTAGTGGTTAGGGCTCTGGACTCAGTGTGGTGCAGTGGTTAGGTCTCTTGTCTCAGTGTGGTGTAGTGGTTAGGTCTCTGGACTCAGTGTGGTGCAGTGGTTAGGTCTCTTGTCTCAGTGTGGTGTAGTGGTTAGGGCTCTGGACTCAGTGTGGTGCAGTGGTTAGGTCTCTTGTCTCAGTGTGGTGTAGTGGTTAGGTCTCTGGACTCAGTGTGGAGTAGTGGTTAGGTCTCTGGACTCAGTGTGGAGTAGTGGTCAGGGCCCTGGACTCAGTGTGGAGTAGTGGTCAGGGCTCTGGACTCAGTGTGGAGTAGTGGTTAGGGCTCTGGACTCAGTGTGGAGTAGTGGTTAGGTCTCTGGACTCAGTGTGGTGCAGTGGTTAGGTCTCTTGTCTCAGTGTGGTGTAGTGGTTAGGTCTCTGGACTCAGTGTGGAGTAGTGGTTAGGTCTCTGGACTCAGTGTGGAGTAGTGGTTAGGGCTCTGGACTCAGTGTGGTGCAGTGGTTAGGTCTCTTGTCTCAGTGTGGTGTAGTGGTTAGGTCTCTTGTCTCAGTGTGGTGTAGTGGTTAGGTCTCTGGACTCAGTGTGGTGTAGTGGTTAGGGCTCTGGACTCAGTGTGGAGTAGTGGTCAGGGCCCTGGACTCAGTGTGGAGTAGTGGTCAGGGCTCTGGACTCAGTGTGGAGTAGTGGTCAGGGCCCTGGACTCAGTGTGGAGTAGTGGTCAGGGCTCTGGACTCAGTGTGGAGTAGTGGTTAGGGCTCTGGACTCAGTGTGGAGTAGTGGTTAGGTCTCTGGACTCAGTGTGGTGTAGTGGTTAGGTCTCTGGACTCAGTGTTGTGTAGTGGTTAGGTCTCTGGACTCAGTGTGGTGTAGTGGTTAGGTCTCTGGACTCAGTGTGGAGTAGTGGTCAGGGCCCTGGACTCAGTGTGGAGTAGTGGTCAGGGCTCTGGACTCAGTGTGGAGTAGTGGTTAGGGCTCTGGACTCAGTGTGGTGTAGTGGTTAGGTCTCTGGACTCAGTGTGGTGCAGTGGTTAGGTCTCTTGTCTCAGTGTGGTGTAGTGGTTAGGTCTCTGGACTCAGTGTGGAGTAATGGTTAGGTCTCTGGACTCATGACCGGTGGGTCATGGGTTCAATCCCCGGAAGGAGACACTGCTGCTGTACCCTTGAGCAAGGTACTTTACCTAAATTGCTCCAGTAAACTGTATAAATGGGTGATTGTTTGTAAAAATAATGTGATATCTTGTAACAATTGTAAGTCGCCCTGGATAAGGGCGTCTACTAAGAAATAAATAAAAATAATAGGCAGAACAGGCAAATTGAAGGGGGTGGCAAAAACGGTACATAATTACGTTTTATTCATCACATTTCGTATTTCATAACCATATCATGAGCAGCGGTGTAGTCCTAAATATGGAAGTACGGCAATGCTGGTGGGGCGGGGTGATCATGCCGGTGTGGTGTATACGCTATTTGCGCTATCACCATGTTAGTTTTTAACCAATGAGAATGCAGCATTTGGTTTTGACAGGTCCCCTTAGCCAATCAGAATCGACCAGAAGTCCCGCCACCCAGTTCCTGTCATGTGTTTGTAGTCTTTAAGCAATTCCAGAAGTCCCACCCTCCCGTCCTGTAACGTATTTGTAGTTTTAATGCAAATATAGAAATCCCACCTCCCATCCTGTCACGTGTATGTAGTTTTTAATGCACTTTTGGAAACCATGTTTCATGACTGTAGTTTATCACTTTAAAATGGGGAATTCATTGGTTGCCTACAAGGGCTTGAGAGGACGCAAAATTTGAGAGTTTAAGAGTGAGACGAGTTTGAGAAGGATGGCGAGATTGAGGGATGGGGTTTGGGAATGGTGCTTAGTAACATTGAGGTTAGATACTGATAGCAGGACAAAATAGGGTAGCATACAGACGAAGAGTTTTCCCTTCTCGTCAGGTCAGGCAGCATGCTCTGGCTGCTGGGCGACGAAGAGAGGGAGACACGAGAAGAGCAAAGGGTTAGATATATACACTTTCTGCCGGGTCAGGCAGCATCCTCTGACTGCTGGGTGACATAAAAGTGAGAGAAAAGGAGCAAGTTTAGACACATAACATACAACAAATCTGACTCTCGCTCCCGATGGGTCAGGCAGCATCCTCTGGCTTGGGTGTTTAGTGGAGCAAGAGACAGTAAGGGGACGATCTGAACAAAAGGACAGATCCTTCGCAACTCAGTGCAGCATCCTCAGGCAGCTAAGCTGGCAGCTCGGCGGCGTGGAAAGCTTTGGAAAAGTGTCTCAGGTCCGTTTAGAAGAGACGAAAACAGAGAACCCCGTCCCCCCTTGGTCGGGGCCCGCTCGGCAGGTGGATGGCAATGGTTGAGACGAGAGGCCGACCCGGACAGCCAGAGGAGTGAGACTCACTTCCACCCCAAAAGAGGACCCCCGGTTCCCCGCAAGAACCGCACCGTGGGATAAAAAAGAGATCGCAGAGCTGCACCATAGACAAAAGCTAGAAGAAAAGAGAAAAGACAAGAGATGTTAGTAGACAACCTATGCCTATAAGCCATCCGCACTGTGGAGAGGAAATCCCCCCCCCCTGCAGGGAGGAAACCTCTGGTGGGCCTGGTGGAGAGGGCGCCACCCACTCCGGGCAAGCTAACCAGTGCTTGGTGAGCTGTGGCGATGTCTGCAGAGGATCATCTAATATAAAGTTCAACAGCTGAAGAGGTCCAGCGCCCCATAGACTTAATCAAGTGTTGATTGATTCCTGCCCTGGCCACGGAGGTAGCTGCTGCGATCCGGAATGAATGGGGAGAGAAATAGTTTGAAGAAAGCCTGATCCGTGACAAGAGGGTGGATAAATGGGATGAGAACCAGTGTCTCGTAACTATAGATCTGGAGCTGTCGATGAAGAGGGGATCTGACGGAAGACACAGAATCCTGCAGACAAAGTATCTGAACAGAGCAGAACGGGGACACAGAGGAGAGTTCCTTTTAGAAAATTGAATGAACTGACCTTGGCTTAATTGGTCTGTTTTTGGAGATCTGATGTGGAGGATAAAGTGGTTTCCGGGGATTTGACAGAGATCGGAGTGCTTGAGGCCTAGAGCTGGGAAGCTGGAAGTTGAGGAGTTGAGAATTCTGAACAGCGGAGAAATCCAAAGAAGGCTGTCAGGCACAGGGTTTCCATGACGATGTTGTAGAAACCCTGTGCCTGACGGCGACAGAGCGTGTGGAAGCGACATTGTGTGAGAAGTACGAGTGGACAAGTACAACGCAGTTAGAAGCAGTTGAAAGCAGGTTGACAGCTACAGAAGCTAAACTAAACTTCCACAGAAAAAAGGTCTTCAAGCCAGTAATCTGTGACAACTGCATGATGTGGGAAATCCGAGAAAACCCAACAGAGCTCAATCAAGTTTGTGTAAAGTGCCGCACGATCCAGGACTTGCTTCAGCGATTAAGCCTGCTAGAAAAGGAGCTGGAGGAAATGACAGCAACAGGAGCTTGAGGAGCTGACACACCCACAATTCATGGAAGTCTGCACCCCTAGCAGACTGAAAGCCACCAGGGAGATGGAAGAGAGTCGAAACAGCTGGATTCAGATAGGCAGAAGCAGGGAAAAAAAGAAACTTCGTCAAACACAACCACCAGAAATCCAGGCATTCAACAAATTTGAGCCACTTCAACATTTAGATGACCAAAACCAACATCAAGAGAATGAAAGAATCAACATCCAGGACCCTATAAACAGTGCTGGCCAGGCAGCAAAAAGAAGGGAGGTCATGATTGTTGGGGACTCCATATTGAGAAACACAGCAAGTTCAGTTCGCAGTTTGGACCCCCTTACTACAACAGTGTGCTGCCTTCCAGGAGCCTCAGTCAAGCACATCACTGAGAATGTGGACAGGCTCCTAGAACGAACAGGAGACGACCTGATAGTAGTCATCCACATCGGTACAAACAACATTGGAAGAGACAGACCAAGATCCATGCAAAACAAATTCATATAGCTAGGAAGGAAATTAAAAGGCAAGACCAAAACTGTGGTATTTTCTGGGATACTGCTGGCACCTTGCAAAGGACCATATGGACAGCTGGAAATACAAAATCAAAATACATGGCTGAAATCGTGGTGCACACAGGAAGGCTTCACCTTTCTTGAACATTGGAGCATATTCTACAACAAGGACTATCTATACAGGTGGGACGGACTGCACTTAAACAGAAAGGGAACCAATCTACTCGGAGAAAGGATCCTTGAGGAGGTCCAAAAGCATTTAAACTAGAAAGGAAGGGGGGAGAAAACAAAAAAACAGAAGGGAGACCACTTCAAAACAAGGGCACCAACTCAGGTAGGACAACTATTAAATGTATTTATCTTAATGCTAGAAGTCTCAGAAACAAAATGTTAGAATTTAAAACTACTGCACTAACAAGTAACTACGATGTGATAGGTGTTACAGAAACTTGGTTGTCTGAGAGTGATGGAGACGAATATAATATTAGTGGGTACACACTGTATAGGAAAGACGGGCAGGACAGAAGAGGCGGAGGGGTAGCGCTATACATAAGAAACAGTCTTGAAGCCCAGGTGTTAAATCAGGACAAAGAAAACAATGCAGAATCAATATGGGTCAGAATAATGGACACAAATTCAAAGGGCATAATAATAGGAGCATGCTATAGACCACCAAATTCAGACGCTGAGCAAAATAATCTGTTATACAATGACATTCGAAATGCGTGTAGAAAAGGAGAAGCCATACTAATGGGGGATTTCAACTTCCCCCATATAAAATGGGAAAACCTGATGGGGGGCACGACGGACAAAATTGAAATGGTGAAAATGACAAATGACTGCTTCCTAACACAATTTGTCAAGGCACCTACTAGAGGGAAGGCATGCCTTGATTTAGTCATTTCAAATAATGAAGACAGAATAACTAAAACAGAGGTCAGAGAGCCATTGGCAAACTCAGACCACAACATGGTCTCATTTGAAGTATTTTTTAAAACCCCAAAAGTAATGACTAAAGCTAAGGTTTACAATTTTAGAAAAGCAAACTATGAAGGAATGAAACAGAGACTAACAGAAGTAGATTGGAGTAAAATAGAGAAAACATCCACAGAAAAAGGATGGCTGTTTTTTAAAAATGTAGTACTAGAGGAGCAAAACAATTACATCCCAAAGGTAGACAAATGTAAATCTAAAAGAAAATGGCCCAAATGGTTTAATTGATCAATTAAAATAAAAAGGCACTTTACAGAGTGTTTAAAAGGGACAAAAAACAAAGAACACAGAAAGAGTACTTTTGGGTTTCACAACTCCAGTCATTCTAATAGTGGAACTCCTTAATTCATAAATCAAGACAGATTTTCAGTCTCGTACCATGTATTAAAGCTTGTAGTATCTGAGAGGTAGAGCAGACATATGACTAAATTGCTGAGGAAGTCAAGCGCGCCATATATATTATAAATTGCGAGCTAAATTGCAAGCACGGTATATATATATATATATATATATATATATATATATATATATATATATATATATATATATATATATATATATATACAGTACTGTGCAAAAGTTTTAGGCAGGTGCGAAAAAATGCTGTAATGTAAGAATGCTTTCAAAAATAGACATGTTAATAGATTATATTTATCAATTAACTAAATGCAAAGTGAGTGAACAGAAGAAAAATCTTAATCAAATCCATATTTGGTGTGACCACCCTTTGCCTTCAAAACAGCATCAAGCAGGTAGGTTGGCCCAAACATCTTGGAGAACTAACCACAGTTCTTCTGTGGATTTAGGCAGCCTCAGTTGCTTCTCTCTCTTCATGTAATCCCAGACAGACTCGATGATGTTGAGATCAGGGCTCTGTGGGGGCCATACCATCACTTCCAGGACTCCTTGTTCTTCTTTACGCTGAAGATAGTTCTTAATGACTTTCGCTGTATGTTTGGGGTCGTTGTCATGCTGCAGAATAAATTTGGGGCCAATCAGATGCCTCCCTGATGATATTGCATGATGGATAAGTATCTGCCTGTACTTCTCAGCATTGAGGAGACCATTAATTCTGACCAAATCCCCAACTCCATTTGCAGAAATGCAGCCCCAAACTTGCAAGGAACCTCCACCATGCTTCACTGTTGCCTGCAGACATTCATTCGTGTACGCTCTCCAGCCCTTCGGCGAACAAACTGCCTTCTGCTACAGCCAAATATTTCAAATTTTGACTCATCAGTCCAGAGCACCTGCTGCCATTTTTCTGCACCCCAGTTCCTGTGTTTTCGTGCATAGTTGAGTCACTTGGCCTTGTTTGGCTTTTTGGCCGCAAGCCTTCCATGAAGGCCACTTCTGACCAGACTTCTCCGGACAGTAGATGGGTGTACCAGGGTCCCACTGTTTTCTGCCAGTTCTGAGCTGATGGCACTGCTGGACATCTTCCGATTGTGAAGGGAAGTAAGCATGATGTGTCTTTTATCTGCTGCAGTAAGTTTCCTTGGCCGACCACTGCGTCTACGGTCCTCAACGTTGCCCGTTTCTTTGTGCTTCTTCAAAAGAGCTTGGACAGCACATCTGGAAACCCCTGTCTGCCTTGAAATTTCTGCCTGGGAGAGACCTTGCTGATGCAGTATAACTACCTTGTGTCTTGTTGCTGTGCTCAGTCTTGCCATGGTGTATGACTTTTGACAGTAAACTGTCTTCAGCAACCTCACCTTGTTAGCTGAGTTTGGCTGTTCCTCACCCAGTTTTATTCCTCCTACACAGCTGTTTCTGTTTCAGTTAATGGTTGTGTTTCAACCTACATATTGAATTGATGATCATTAGCACCTGTTTGGTATAATTGTTTAATCATACACCTGACTATATGCCTACAAAATCCCTGACTTTGTGCAAGTGTACCTAGAAGAATTGATGCTGTTTTGAAGGCAAAGGGTTGTCACACCAAATATAGATTTGATTTAGATTTTTCTTCTGTTCACTCACTTTGCATTTACTTAATTGATAAATATAATCTATTAACATGTCTATTTTAGAAAGCATTCTTACTTTACAGCATTTTTTCACACCTGCCTAAAACTTTTGCACAATACTTTGTATATATATATATATATATATATATATATATATATATATATATATATATATATATATATATATATATATATATATTGTAACAAACTAGTAATGTGACGCTACTAGTCACCGATTTTTCGCGGTACGGACTCACTGAGTTTGTTATCTGCTCCGTTATTGAATCGTATTTTGTCAAATACTTGTACTTGCTAGAACCAAAGTCATTGTATTTTTTATCTTGCTCTTAATTGTATTATTACATGTACTGTGATTCTTGAAATGTATTTTTGTTTACGATTGTAAGTCGCCCTGGATAAGGGTGTCTGCTAAGAAATAAATAATAATAATAAATAATTTAGATGTCACAGTTCGGCGAGTTGAAGCTCTCATGTTGCAAAAGCGCAGCAGCAGGAGCCAGAAGATTGCAGTCGTGAGGCACAGGCTCGCATTGCCTGTTAAAGCTGCCTGGTCGCCATGGCAACTTACCACTCCCAGTTGTTACTTGATGAGGCGTTGCCGTGGTAACCATGGTCCGTGAGGCGCCGGTGGGAAAGAGTTGCAGTACAGCGGTGACGTTGGAAATATGGAGGATAATTTGTGCCATAATAAATAAATAAATAAATAAAATTCGAAATAAATAATTAAATAAATAAATAAATAAATAAATAAATAAAAAACGAAATAAATTCATAAATAAGTAGAAACTGAAATATATTTAATTATGTATTTATTTATTTTGTTATTTATTTACGTATTTATTTCGTTTTTTTATTTATTTATTTACTTATATATTTATTTCTTTATTTATTCCGTTTTTTATTTCGCTTTTTATTTCGCTGTTTATTTCGTCTTTTCATTTTGGCACAATCTTTTCGAGCTGCCGTCAATCATGCTCGATGGGCGGGACAGTAAGTGACTCGGTGATCTCCTAGCTTTGCCTGGTAGTAGTGCGCAGCAGTGAGGGGCAGTTCGATTCTTTTTAGTGACTCGATTCATTTGATTCAGTTCAGTTTGGTGAATTGATTCATTTAGTTCATTTGATTCACTGATTCAGTGACACAAAACCAATCAATGTAGACCGCATTAAGATTGTTTACGTAGGTTTATTTGAACCGGAAAGAACGAGTCGTTCACGAACTGCACATCACAAAAGCGAGGGAGAATCTACATTTGGTTGACTGGGTTCATAAACATTAAATATAGTTTGACAAAAAAATAATAATATATATTTACAATCCTAGAGATAACATAACAGTTTGAACCATTAGCATTGTTTAGCCATCAGTATCAATCTAATTTAATTTCATCTAAAAAAGGCAATTGCATTTCTTACGTGTTTTTTCTATACATTTGGAGTCACTCATTGTTTTTTACAACAAAAAAAAGAGGCTCGAACGAGAGGTATTTGTGGAACTAATCCGTGGTATTTATTCAGCACAGAGCAGAAAGCTGTTTGCCCAATTCCTCTTCTATTCAGTAAACCTTTAGGGATTAGTCATGTGATCAATCACACGTTCAAGCACACCCATAACCGCAACATGTACATTTTATATAAACACAGTTTAAATGTGTATATATTTAGTATTTACCACAGTAAAATAACATTTAGAAAATGTATATTTAATAATGTAAAATATAATAGACGTTTAATAACGTCATCCGTTAGAATGTGTAATCTCATCCTAAAAGGTCGTTGTATCGTAGCTGATACTACGTGTCACCTTGTGGAGTAAGGTGAATCGCCGTCATTATTAAATTATAAAATATTTAACCATAGTTGTAAATCGTAATGTAATCTTTGTAATCACAATATGTAATCACAAGTTATATAATGAAGCCTTGGGTACAATAACGTTACAATACCAATAGATGTTTGTATGTATTTATTTTGGAAATTAGGTGTATATCTCAATTATTATTATTATTATTATTATTATTATTATTATTATTATTATTATTATTTAGTAATTTGGCTGACTTTACTCAAGATGACTTTGAAGTATTAATCATAATTTGTGCAAAATAGTTAACTATAGATATGATTAATTTTGTAAGTGTATAAAAAATAACAAACACACAGAGGCTACAACTAGTAGTGATTCATTTTATTATTTATTTGTTTGGCAGACTTACACAAGGTTACGTACATAGTAAACTAAGAAGAACTGTAAGAAATTCTGGTGCACAAACTTGTAATCTGAGTTTCTGACAGCGTGAAGCAGCACTTGAAAGTACACACCGTCTGGATCAGAGATATATAGCTATGGTCTGGAGGATGTAACTGACGCCATTTTGGCTCACACAGAGTTCTTATCATGCACTAAGTAAGCGGGAATTTGGATCCAACATGGCACATACGGTCTTCAGTGTCCTAACACTCAACGAGTTGAGAAACAACCTGGTTTCCTTGTTACAACGAACAAATCAGCCAGACTCGAGCGGTAAGGAATCACTTCATGGGTTTTGATAGGCTGGTAACTCGACTCCTGTGCGCCACGCAGCTTGTTCATGGAGTGAATCAAAAGAACCGATTCAATGGGGACTCTGATCCGATTCCCATCGTTCACCTCAGAGAGTCGTTCAAAAAGAACGATTCATTCACGAACTGCACATCACTAGTGCGGAGAGGACTCCCTGGGTAAAAATATCTTGGGACGTCCAGATTTTCTCGTCCCAGTTTGGCCTAACGCTGCGGACTCTTCTGCTATACTGTCATCACTGGTACTGCGTATAATTTGATGGCGAATTATCTGCAAGTTAGTTTTGGCAGCTTCATCAATATGTTCATCAGTACATGCCAATATCTGCCCTATTCTTTCCAACAGCCAATCTACTCGACACAAAATAAAGTCGTCATTTACCGACCCACATTCAACTTGAATTAAAAGCTCCCTAATCTTATTTCGTTTTATATTTATTTATTTAATTATTTATTTCGAATTTAATTTTTTATTTTTTTGACACAAATTATCCTCCATATGGAACAGTGTTTCTGATGAAAACGCAGACCATGTTGAGAATGGCGCTGCACTTTGAACGGCGCTGTACTGGGCTGGAGACTGGATGGAGCAGGAAAGACTAACGTTGGAGCTCCTGCAGAAAAATACAAAAGCTGAATGATGAAAAGAATCACCTGAGCAGGTAGGAAAATAGCTGATACTGTCTTACCAGCGCTGGGCAGAGAAATGACTGCAGTGAAAGGAGCGAACAACAAAAAAACAAACACAGACAAGGAGGCAGAAATAGTGCTGGGTTAAAGTAGAAAAGAGATAGACAGGAGGGGCAGCCAATGACATACGTGGAGCAGCGCTGGCCCTGCCCTAATAATTGACGAGGCGAGCGCTGCATTGTGTGATTGGCTGGAAATGCTAAATCAGGCTGAACCGGGATCAGCTTCCACTCGGAAGAGATCGGCGGACGCTTCCCGGGCAGGATGCCATGGAGGGAAGGAAAGACTGGCTAAAGAAAAGGATTTAGGATAAGGAAAAAGCAGCGCAAAGCAGGAGAGAGTCCTCTATTGGCACTCCCCGAACATTTAAACAAAGGTTTGCGGTATTATTTTTTTTAATTCAAATGTATTTAATCAAACCCTCAGTTGAATGAACAAGTTGCTTAATTAGACTTCTGTAAATGCTTTGCCCTAATTAGACAACTTATTAGTTCTATTAAGAGAGCAATTAAGTCATTGAGAGCTCAGCTGGAACAAAAACCAGCAGTAAAGGAGTGGGGGATCTCTGGGACCAGGGTTATAGTGGTGTATTTGAATTATGTTCAAACATTTAGAATAGTCATGTTAATTAAAAAGGCTTTTTTACTATTAAATCCATTTCTGTTTTAAATACGTGCCTCGAGAATACTCTTTTTTATTTGTTTTTACTTTTGTGCTTTCTGCTTTTGAGCACCTCTCTAACATTTTCCAAGTGTTCTGTGATCTGATATCTTTACATAGTTCCAAATAACCAATCACGTCACGCAAACTGGTACGTGACTTGATCACATGATAATTCCAATAAACGTGATGGTAAAACAGCCATGCTCTACCTATCCCTATCCATAAGATCACATGCTACTTGTTATATGTTATATAATAAATTATAGTCTGTGTATTTTTTGTGCCCTGTGTTAATTCAGCACAGCATGTCTATGCAGTGCAGGTGAGAAGAACTGACAAGCAAAAACTGTATATGAACATTATATAAATGTTTTTTTAAACTAGACAGAATTTGCTCACAAACTTCAAATATTTACTCAAAGTGGTCAATGACATCCCTAATCAGGAATTGCAAAATATCTGCGTGTGCACGTGATGTTTCTGACTCATTACAAAATACTGAGCAACCTACACAATAAAGACACTATACACTCAGCAGACAAAGTCATACTTCAGCACTGCCTCTGTAGCCTTTCTGCTTCTTCTGTTCAAACAAGGAGCTATCAAGTTGCTATTTTTTTGCAATATAACACACACCTCATTTAAACAGCAGTGTGGAGTAGTGGTTAGGGCTCTGGACTCTTGACCGGAGGGTTGTGGGTTAAAGCTCCAGTAATAACCCAACTGTATAAATGGGTAATTGTATGTAAAAATAATGTGGTATCTTGTAACAATTGTAAGTCACCCTGGATAAGGGCATCTGCTAAGAAATAAATGATGATAATAATAATAATAATAATAATAATAATAATAATAATAATAAACAGTTGTAGCAACATATGGGAACGTAACACATATAAAAGAAAAACAACTTGAGTATCCCTTTAAAGAAAAGTTTGTCATTTTTGTTAGACAGTAAAATAATGTTACCTAAGAAATGAGAAGGGTTTTCTTTTGTATGTTGATAATACATAATGTCTGAAATATAGTAATGTTGTTTTTGATTGCAAAGCTTAGTAAGGAAATTATATGTATAAATATTAGGTACAATTTAGGTAGGGCAAGTTAAACTATATTAGCTATATAGTTTGCAACAATATACTGTACAAGACAAGTATAATATATCCCATTGAGAGCTATACCATACAGTATACTGTACAAGACAAGTAAAATATATCCTCTTGAGAGCTACCATACAGTATACTGTACAAGACAAGTACAATATATCCTTGTGACAGAAATATAATGAGTTCTTGTTGTAAATCTCCCTCTCGACCTGTGAGGGCGCTAAGCAGTGAAAGGGAAAGGCTTTGGACGGGTTGGCCTGACAGTTCATTCCCTGGGTCGGGAGGTCGGTCAGCCTGGAAGAAGGCAAGACTCCGTTGCAGGAACGTATTGACCTGGAAGGTAAACGAGGTAGCAGCTGCAGGCAATAGAATCAGGTGTAATTGTTTACCAAGGGGTCATGCATGATCGCATAAAGGGAGCCGGAGAATTGTAAATCCTTTCCTTCGCTTTTGGTTTGAAAATAGACCCGGAAGGACCCGTGCACCGTGTATTAAGAGTATCGAGAGTGTTTGTTTTGTTTGTCTTGTCTATAATTGTTACTTGTGTGTTTATAGACAGCTAACATGTTCCGGAGCTGTCGCTAAGAGCCAGCGCTGAACCCGGAACAGCACTGCACTATTTGTCACTCTTTAAACTGTATCACCCACCACGAGCACTACAGCAAGCACCCAGGACTGGTGACCGTGGTTGTATATTGTAGGAGAGATACTGTGTTTATTGTTTAGGTCTGCAATCCCTGTTACTGTTCTCCATGTTTTACGCATCGCTGTATATAACCGTCCACCTGCTACAAGCATGATAAAATAGGGATTCATGATGAATACATTTCTAATTGTAATAATTTAATTCCGTGTCTGCAATTCGTCCTGCATTACATATGAACATACGCTTATTTTAAAGTGTTACCATGTATTTAATACAGCGTTGACAAGGCGTAAAGATAACATGTCATTCTTCTCCACTAACAAGCGGGCAGCAGTAGTTTTAGTAGCTATTTCAATTGGATTGGCAGCTCACTCGTGATCTCTGCATCGTCTCTGGTTCACAGCCGCAGCCAGCCTCCCGCAGCTGCTTTTCAGAGCTGCGCTGAACTGCACAGATTTCAGCGGGTGGAGCTTAGTGACGTCACGCAGCAGCCCTCGCAGAAGGCGTGTCTGTGCAGAACTGTGCAGATCTGCGGAAATCTGTGCTATAAGAACACGAGCAATATTCTATTGACAACACCTACGTCACTACTACCCCGTATACACTAGCACACCCGAGCTGAGCCGAGCCGGAGCCGAGTCGAGCCAGCCTGGTACGGCTCGGGGAGCTTGAGTTGCGTTTACACTAGAGAAAGGCGAGCGGAGCTGAGAGACGTCACGCATAATGAACGTGCTAAGTCGATTAAATGAAATCGCACAGACTGCAAAAATAGAACTACGCATTCATTTAAGAAACATGTTTTTACAATTTTTTTTATTGCAGAGAAGTACTGAAAATGCACGTTTGTGTGTGTGTGTGTGTGTGTGTGTGTGTGTGTGTGTGTGTGTGTGTGTGGTGTTTGTGGTGTGAGGGGGGTGGGCGTTGAAATACAATTCCCTATACAAGTGCAATATTTCTACAGTAAATACAGTACCGGTGTTCAAACTCTAAACAACTTATTAGTGTGACTTCCGTTTCTGTCTCTCCCTTTTGATTCAGTATCTGAACTGAAGAAAAGCTGCGCTGGCACTTTATAACACAGACATCTTATTCAGCATTCGTTTTATAACTAAATACATATGAGGCCTATTACGGGGTTATCTTTCCAAATGGATTTACTTTTTTGCTGCGAGAGGAGCTGTGGCTTTCTCCGGAGTCGAGGCAGCTTCAGCCCCGCTCTGGCAGCCGAATCCGGCGAGCACTCCCCCTCCCCTCCCTCCCTCTCCCTCCTTCTTCCTCTTCCTCTCCCTGTCCCTCTCCCTCTCCCCCTCTTCCTCTCCCTCTCCCCTCCTTCTTCCTCTCCCTCCCCCTCTTCCTCTCCCCCCTCCCCTCCCCTCCCCTCTTCCTCTCCCTGTCCCTCTCCTCTTCCCTCTCCCCTCTTCCTCTCCCTCTTCCCCTTCCCCTCCCCTCACTTTGTTGGTTTGGTTGTCTGTCGCTTGAACTGAACTCCCGACCGCCGTTTAGCCAGGCTATTTATAGTTTAAAACTGCTGATTTAAAATGATCCTCGAGTGGGAATGTTACCTTGATTTTTGTAAGGAGCCCTCACGGTTGGGACATGCAGCCGGATTGTTTTAGACACACATGGTAGCATGAAAAAATCAAACATGTGTTACCAAAATAGTCATTGCTGTATGATGTACAGCAACTGTAAAATGAATGGTTTTATAATCTGTTATGTGAGACTTCTGTTGAATTTTTAAGCAATTGATTCCCTGTGTACTCAAAGATTGCAGTCCTGATTTAACCACTGGGCAAGCAGAGCTCTCGGTGACTGATTTTTCAGTCAAGTGATTGAGCGCCTTACCGGCCATGCATCGTAATTAGAAAAGTGTAATGTAAGATATTGAAAACAGACTCATCCGGGATTTGAACCCGGGAATCTCTCGCACACGAAGCAAGAATCATACCCCTAGATTAAAAAGCCAACTGCTGGCAGACATTTGGTTCCACGAGCTATCAAAGAAGCATAGACCTAACACTGCACGAAAATAAAGGTTTACAAATTTAGAACATTTGTAAACAATTTGTAAACCTTAAGTTTGCTGGGTTTTACAATGTCATAGTAAACCATTTTGTGAACTGTATGTTTACATTAAGTTTACACACACCTATGTGAGTAAACATTATGTTTACACAATGCTTATAAACTACACACCAAAAAACCTTATGTTTACAAAAGGTTTGCAGGTGTATAGGAAACCGCATGTAAAATTTAAGTTTGCATAATGTTTACAAGAAACTTATGTAGAGTAAAACTGATTTGTACCTAGTATACACTACAACTGCATGAAACATAAGGTTCACTAAGTATCAAAATTGTAAACTATTTTAAACCTTAGGTTAAAAAAGGTATTTTTACATGGTTTACTCACAATCTTTCTGGTATACAATAGTATTGAAGGGATAATGCAGTAGCCATATAATTTATATTGTAAGCCGATTCCCCCAGTCATTTTAATTGTGTTTTGTAACTTTAGGAGAAAGCTTCAGTGTAACTTTTTTTTTAATTGTCAGAGCTTTCCTAGGTTTTCATTGCCCCACATTCTCTGAAAACAAATATATAAAACTGATGACATAGTGAAATCCTACTATCAATACCATTTTTGTGGGGTGGCAGTTTGCAGTATTTCACTATACCATAAAAATGTGTTAAGCAACATTACATGTGTTTCCCCATGGTATGCTCAGCAAAATCAACTGCTCATGGAAGGCATGACTAGTCCAACATGCTGAACGCTCTGGGCAAACACATGCAATGTTCTATGGCCCGGGCTCACTCCTTCTCATCTCTTGTCCCTCATTTATGGTATCAGCTGTCCATAGGCATCAGGACAATGCCGTGTTTCACCACCACCTGGTGTCTTCTCAACACCTACCTTGGACTGCTAAACAACGTATCTTTCATTACCCTAACTAAATTGTACTTGGCTCTGTTGTTTCCTAAAGTGATTCAATTTGAGTTAAGTTTTCACCATCCAAACTGAGAGCGAGGTAAACAGACAGCCCCTAAGAAGAACATAAAGTTTACAAACGAGGAGGCCATTCGGCCCATCTTCCTCCTTGTTTTATCCCTTGCTGTGTTGGCACTGAACTCTGCTGGGGAAAAAAAAACAAAAAAACCATGAAGGACTGCTGTGCTGTAAGCAGTTCATCTTGGGTTGTCTGTCGGGACTGTACCATAAAATAACATTTGCTTACTAAGGTGGGTGTACATTAGTTTGTGTTACATGGTGGATTGAGGCTGTAGTCTCTTCGGGAGCATCACATGTACATAGCCAGAGTTGCGAGTTTCTTAAATTAGTTTTTGAGCAGGGGTAGAAAAAAGCTGACATCTGAGTGAGGGTTTAATTCGAGGGCAGCATTAATATATTAGATATATAGATATAGATAGAGAGAGAGAGAGAGAGAGAGAGAGAGAGAGAGAGAGAGAGAGAGAGAGAGAGATAGATGCCTAGGGTACAGAAAGGTTAGAAAACAATTTGCTTTAAGTCTGCAAAAAGAACAATATTATTTATATGTTAAAGTAATGTTTATGTAGAATATAAATCAAATCAGGGTAACAAACAACATCAACTTAATTCTGATAAGCTCTTTAACTCAAGGTATAGATAATAAAACAAAAAAAACAACAACATGTATTTTATTATGATTAATGATTTGAAAAATGAACCTTTACTTAAATCAGGAAGTCACTTGAGAGAAAAATATATATTTCAAGAACCTTCACAAGATGGCAGCAATACAAAATTACAATCACAGTGTTAAATAATGAATCGTACCAACATTAATAATACATGGACCTTTGAATATTTAAAAGAGCATGTCGGAAATAAAAATCAATAATATGTTTAAATTAGAATCAAGTGTAACTTCCATGATTTACAATAAATATACAAACTATTATAGAAAACCACACTTACACCTCTTAGGCTTACAGTGGTTGTAATAAACTATAGAAGTAAATGAAAAAAAATGAAAGAATGACCTTTACTGGTATGACCAAAAGCATCGTTTCCAGTGTTGCCCTACAATACTGAACCACACTACGAAATAAGTTCATGAGTATTACCAAATAAGATCACCATTTTACGATAGTCGATTAAAATGTAGAAAAATGTTGACAGTAAAAATAACTTACCGAATACTGAGGGACTAATGTACTTTTTCATGAATGTCCACAAAAAGTACAATGTAAGAAATATCAAGATTATTTCTCATATTAATAAAAATAATAAACATAACCTCAGAGACAGGAGATGGCAGGTGCAAGCACCAGTGTGTGTATTTATTAATAAGCCAAATAAACAAACAAACAATTTAAACAAAACAACTCGAACACTCACAAAAAAAAAAAAAAAACATAACTCACCACACACAAACTGGAGACCCGCACTCGCCAGGACTACTGTCCTAAATGGAGCCTCCAGATTCCTATCTCAATTAGAGATAGAGACAAACATTATTTTTTCTGAGAACAACAATTACATGTAACACATTTTTAGCATTTTGAGAAGACAGCAGAATGAACAAACCAGTGCAACAGACACTTTGATTGGCATTAAATAGAAAATGAACGAACCAGGGACATAATGCGACAGACCGGTCAGAGACGTGCGTCAACACTTGCCTACGATTCAGAGAAAAAGGAGGAATGATTTCCATTACATGAGAGTAGATGTTAAAACTTCATGCTAATTTGAACTTGGCTCTCGCCAAGATAAGCACCAACTAAGACGTAGCTTCACAGTAAACTAATGTGATCCATATGTGTCTCCATCCATTTGCGCTTCCTTCCATATGATGATGTAGATATCCTTCTGTCTGGTGTTGATGGCTGAAGTGTAATGCTGGCTCCAGGGATCAGCTTATTTTGCCTCCCTAGCGCATCAGCACACACAACGGCTGCGATGCTGGCTCCGGGATCAACCATAGTGCGGTCTCCCCAGCACATCAGCATGACAACCGTCTGGATTGAGCTAAGTAGGGTACATCTCTGGGGTCTTCAAGTGGGCATCTTCCATCCTCGGTGTTTCGTCGACTAGCCCACGACACCTCAAGAGGGCTCGGCGGTGATTCTGGCGCCCCAGCATCACCCCCTCCGTCCCCACTCAACTCAGCCCAGCTTACTTACCTGTACATCAGCCTTTCTTTCTTTCTATTGTGCTTGAGATCCCCAGCCAGAATCTTTCCGTCTAAACCACAGCCAGTTGCTGCTCCTCTCTGCTGCTTCAGATAAGTTCTTCACTGTGCGACGCAACTCTTGGCCATTGAATCCGACATCTCTGAGAAACCGGGTTGTAGAGTGTGCCACAAATCCTCGACATCCCACTTCCACTGGGTAAACCCAGACTCTCCATCCTCGCTGTTCCGCTTCAGTGGCTAGTTGAGCATACCGCAGTTTCTTCCTCTCATACGCCTCATCTACAGCATCCTCCCATGGCACTGTTAACTCTACCAGGTGAACAAGGCGTGCTGATCCAGACCACAAGACAATATCTGGTCGAAGGTTTGTGGTGGCAATCTCAGGTGGAAAAATAAGCCGTTGACCAACATCTGCCAGCATTTTCCAGTCTCTAGCAGCTTCCAGTTGTCCTGGGTGAGGATTGGTTTTAACACCTTTTCTTGGTGGTTGCTCTCCTGGGCGGAGGAATGTTGTCTTTTGTGTGTAATGTTTTGATGGAACAGGTGGCAACTTATTGGTCATGTTACGCTTGTCTTCCAATGCTAAGGCCAAACATCGCAGCACCTGGTCATGGCGCCAAGTAAACCGTCCTTGGCTAAGAGCCACCTTACATCCTGTCAAAATGTGCCTTAATGTTGCAGGTGATGAACACAAAGGACATGAGGGATCCTCTCCTACCCAGAGGTTTAGGTTCTGTGGTGATGGGAGAACATCATATGTTGACCTTATAAGGAAACTGATCCTGCTCTGTTCCATTGACCATAGGTCTTGCCAGCCAATCTTGCGTTGTTCCACACTCTCCCATCTCATCCATTCTCCCTGCTTGCCCTGGGAAATGGCCTTTATACACCTCATCCTCTCCTCCTGCTTTTGCACCTCGTTGACTACAAGCTTCCTCTGTTGCGCTGGGGCTGCCTTGTGCCATGTAGGAGGAGCTGAACTGAGACCAAGACCCCCTCTTCCATGCTGAACTTGCCCCATGATATCACCAATTCGAAGGGCAGCCTTTGCATCCTCCACAGCTTTCTTTGCCACCCACTTTCTTCCAGTTTTCAACACAGGTGCTGCCTCCCTTACGCATTTGTCGCGTGACTCTACTAATGTCATTTCCAGTCGGACCTTGGCGCACTTAAACTCCTCGGTTAGAGCGGAGACAGGTAGCTGCAGTATTCCTTTACCATAAAGTCCCACTCTGCTGAGGCAGCGTGGAACTCCCAACCATTTCCTGATGTGTGAACTGATTAAAGCTTCCAGCTTCTCTACTGTTGTCAAAGAAACCTCGTACACAGTCAGTGGCCACAGCAACCTTGGCAGTAGGCCAAACTGAAAGCACCAGAGTTTTAGTTTGCCTGGTAAAGCGCTGCTGTCTATGCTCTTCAACCCTTCCACAGCTTGTTGTCTAACTTCTCCCACACGAACTGTGTCCTTTAGATCCCCGTCGTACCATCTCCCAAGGCTCTTCACTGGCTTCTCAGACACTGTTGGTATTGCCTCACCATTAATGAAGAACGTTTTATCTACTACTTTACCTTTAATTATAGAGATGCTCCTTGATTTAGTGGGCTTGAATTGCATTCGTGCCCATTCAATGTTATTGGTTAATTTGCCCAATAACCGATTAGTGCAGGCTACTGTTGTAGTCATGGTTGTCATGTCATCCATGTATGCTCGAATTGGTGGTAGTCGTATTCCAGAAGCCAAGCGCTCTCCTCCCACTACCCATTTTGATGCCCTAATGATTACTTCCATTGCCATGGTAAAAGCCAGTGGAGAAATGGTGCATCCTGCCATTATTCCAACTTCTAGGCATTGCCATGTAGTGCTGAATTCTGAAGTTGAAAAACTAAATTGCAAATCTCCAAAGTAGGCTTTGACTAGATTTGTTATTGTCATTGGTACACTGAAAAAATCAAATGCTGCCCAAAGAAGTTCATGTGGCACTGAACCATATGCATTAGCCAAATCCAGGAATGTCACATGGAGCTCCTTCCTCTCCTTTTTAGCTGATTGAATTTGTTGCCAGATCACATTGATGTGTTCTAAGCATCCTGGGAAACCTGGAATGCCCGCTTTTGTATTGAAGTGTCAATGAAGCAGTTCTTTAATAGGTAAGTTGACAATCTCTGAGCAATAATGCTGAAGAAAATCTTGCCTTCTACGTTTAATAGGGAAATAGGGCGAAACTGACTGATGCTGCTAGAATCTTTTTCTTTAGGTATAAAGACTCCACCTGCTCGGCGCCATGCTCTTGGTACAACCTGTTTTTCCCATGCTACTTTCATCAGTTTCCACAGGATTCGTAGAACTCCTGAAGCACTCTTGTACACTCTGTACGGAACTCCATTAGGCCCTGGAGATGATGAAGCCCTTGCTTTTTTCACAGCTTGCTCTACTTCTTTCCACTTAGGTGCACAGTCCTCCATTTGGTATTCTGGTGGATTGATAGGTGGGATGTCTGAAGGAATTGACATAGGCTCCTGCCTTTTTGAATCTGTATGCGTTTCCTCCAAATATCTCTCCAACTCAAACTTAGATGCTTTTAGTGTGCCATTCTTCTCACTGGTGAATAACTTCTTTACAAATTTGAATGGGTCTTTATAAAAGTTAGTTCTCGCACGCTCCTTCTTTTTGTAGCATTTCCGTAGGCGCTCAGCTCTGCGCAATGTTGCAAGCTTATGTTTTATGACCCTTTGTAAGAGATTGAGTCCCTCCTTCTGACTTTCTTCTGCTCTTCTCCATTGCTTCCTCAGCTGTCTCCTTTCTCTAACTAAACGTTCAATCTCCTGCTGCCGTCTAGACTTTCCAGGAATAGTTTGTACTTTTTCCTTCCTTTTTTCAACTCCAAACCTCTCGCTTCCATATGCGTAGATGATGTCCCCAAATTTATCCAGTTTCTTTTCAACTGTTCCACTTAACCTTTCCAATGCAAAGCAGAGATCTGTGTTTACTGTGTCCCATGCAGTTTTCTCACAAGCTCTTGGCCATTTAACTCCAGGCTTGTGCCCGTTGAGGTTCTTTTCTCTCTTACGCTGGTTTGTCTGCCCGGGTTCACAAGGATCATTAGGTTCATCACTAACTGTGTCCATTGTGTTAGAATAACTCAGATTAATTGTAGTAATTTAGACTAATCATACTAAAAGTTTTAATTTAATGTGTTTTGATGATTTCTGTGACTTGTATAACCTGAATAATGATATTATATGGAGTTTAAAGTTAACAAAGTATTAAATTTACAATGTTAAACTAACACACTGGAATGTGCTCAAGGTCAGCAGCCCTGTTCTCAGAGAAGTGCATGAGTCAGCGACATAAGAATAGGACACTGTCTCAAAATGATAATATTTTGAGACAGCGATAATTCCTCTTCAATGTTGCCAAGGTCAGCAGCCCTGTTTTCAGATATAAGGAACTGTTGACCTAGTGTTTTTTGAGCCTTCTTTGCGGTTGCTTGCAGAGTCTGTGACACTCTGTTGAATGCTCCAGTTTGCAAACTAATAAAGTGTGAGTTTGTTCCAACTTGTCTCTGCTCTATTGTTTTCAGTACAGGACCGGGGTCTGCAGCATTGTATGCAGAAAATTCCACCACACCATGCAAGTCCTCCTCACATCTATGACAGGGGTGCTGATATCCTGCGAACTGTGGTTTGCTTCCTGTCGCTGGATTTCATTCGACTGACTTGACTGACTTCGTAAGAAGTACTGATCAATGCGAGGCCCTTGTCCCTTCTCCCTAAAGCATTTCATTCTCCCTTGATGAATCTTCAAACCCCTGACTGTTGTCGCCTTGCTCCAGCCGCAGACACAAACCTGGAGTTCCATGTCTTTGCTAACTGCACATCTTGAACTAGTCTTTTGTGAAGTACTCTCCATACTCATATCCGTTTCCGTTCCTAAGTCCTTAACCGTGTTGTCCAACGTTGAGTCATCTTCGCCCCGCCTCGCAGACTCTAGGGGTATTTTTCTGTTTAATTTCTTTGAAGCCTTGGGCGGTGTCTCCAGCATCCTGTAAACACAGAGCTGGATACTGCCGACAAGGGTAGCTAATCCTTGCCAGCCCCAATGGGGTCTCTTTCCTCCAGTCAGCTGTCTCTCCAGGCTGTCACGAGGTCTTTCCCTTGTTGCCAGCTGCACTATTCACAGCAGTCACTGGACGTATCCAGATCTTCATGATTTCCATTACATGAGAGTAGATGTTAAAACTTCATGCTGATTTGAACTTGGCTCTCGCCAAGATAAGCACCAACTAAGACGAAGCTTCACAGTAAACTAATGTGATCCATATGTGTCTCCATCCATTTGCGCTTCCTTCCATATGATGATGTAGATATCCTTCTGTCTGGTGTTGATGGCTGAAGTGTAATGCTGGCTCCAGGGATCAGCTTATTTTGCCTCCCTAGCGCATCAGCACACACAACGGCTGCGATGCTGGCTCGGGGATCAACCATAGTGCGGTCTCCCCAGCGCATCAGCATGACAACCGTCTGGATTGAGCTAAGTAGGGTACATCTCTGGGGTCTTCAAGTGGGCACCTTCCATCCTCGGTGTTTCGTCGACTAGCCCACGACACCTCAAGAGGGCTCGGCGGTGATTCTGGCGCCCCAGCATCACCCCTCCGTCCCCCACTCAACTCAGCCCAGCTTACTTACCTGTATATCAGCCTTTCTTTCTTTCTATTGTGCTTGAGATCCCCAGCCAGAATCTTTCCGTCTCAACCACAGCCAGTTGCTGCTCCTCTCTGCTGCTTCAGATAAGTTCTTCACTGTGCGACGCAACTCTTGGCCATTGAATCCGACATCTCTGAGAAACCGGGTTGTAGAGTGTGCCACAAATCCTCGACATCCCACTTCCACTGGGTAAACCCAGACTCTCCATCCTCGCTGTTCCGCTTCAGTGGCTAGTTGAGCATACCGCAGTTTCTTCCTCTCATACGCCTCATCTACAGCATCCTCCCATGGCACTGTTAACTCTACCAGGTGAACAAGGCGTGCTGATCCAGACCACAAGACAATATCTGGTCGAAGGTTAGTGGTGGCAATCTCAGGTGGAAAAATAAGCCGTTGACCAACATCCGCCAGCATTTTCCAGTCTCTAGCAGCTTCCAGTTGTCCTGGGCTTCCAGTTGTCCTGTGCTTTATTATTTTGCTCTTACTTGAATTGATTTTATGGTACTTTCATAACTGCTCTTATCTGTATTATGATATTCTGTAATGTGATATTTTATAATGTGATACTTTGTACTGTGATAACTTGTAACAATTGTAAGCAGCCCTGGATGTCTGCTAAGAAATAAATAATAATAACAGTAATGATGTCATAGTGAATTTCATAACCTTTATTACCATTGTAAACAGCAGAGGGCACCAGCAACCGCTTGTCACTGAGATGTGCTCTGATTAAAAAAAAATAAAAAATGAAAATCAACAGTTCTACTAAATGGCCACACGATGGCAGCATTGGATAAGGAATAGCGAGAGCTGTGTTCAGCTTTTAGTCGGATTTGCTCTTGTTTATAGTTTACTGTATGATTTATTATTTTGCTCATACTTGAATTGATTTTATACTTTCATATCTGTATTATGATATTTTTTAATGTGTTACTTTGTACTGAGAGAACTTGTAACAATTGCAAGTCAACCTGGATAACGGAGTCTGGATAAGGAAGTCTGCTAACAAATAAATACGACTGCTACACAAAGGTCAAGGGTCAAGTCTGGAAACAGCCACCCTGATTGAACTGATGAGGATTAGGATGAGAAGGATGATATACATGTACCATATATATATATATAGTACTGTGCAAAAGATTTAGGCAGGTGTGAAAGAATGCTGTAAAGTAAGAATGCCTTCAAAAATAGACATGTTAATAATTTATATTTATCAATTAACAAAATGCAAAGTGAGTGAACAGAAGAAAAATCTACATCAAATCAATATTTGGTGTGACCACCCTTTGCCTTCAAAACAGCATCAATTCTTCTAGGTACACTTGCACACAGTTTTTGAAGGAAGTCGGCAGGAAGGTTGGCCAAAACATCTTGGAGAACTAACCACAGTTCTTCTGTGGATTTAAGCAGCCTCAGTTGCTTCTCTCTCTTCATGTAATCCCAGACAGACTCGGTGATGTTGAGATCAGGGCTCTGTGGGGGCCATACCATCACTTCCAGGACTTCTTGTTCTTCTTTACGCTGAAGATAGTTCTTAATGACTTTCGCTGTATGTTTGGGGTCGTTGTCATGCTGCAGAATAAATTTGGGGCCAATCAGATGCCTCCCTGATGGTATTGCATGATGGATAAGTATCTGCCTGTACTTCTCAGCATTGAGGAGACCATTAATTCTGACCAAATCCCCAACTCCATTTGCAGAAATGCAACCCCAAACTTGCAAGGAACCTCCACCATGCTTCACTGTTGCCTGCAGACACTCATTCGTGTACACTCTCCAGCCCTTCGGCAACAAACTGCCTTCTGCTACAGCCGTACACTAGCCGTACATAAAACACTTTGGTACTTTCTAGAACATTATATGCTCCGAAAGAATAAACAAAATCTCATTCCCAGTCTGACCGAGCCACCTGCTGGAGATATATAGAATAATCGCTAATTGCTTTCAATATCTGTGTTTCTAACTTTGAGCGCGTACACAGTCCCCCACTCCCAGAGATGATACAGTCGAGATTCCCACATTTGCGACATGTGAGTTGTTCCACAAAAGGGATGGATGTGTAGAAAAGCCTACACGTCTGCATGAATGAAATTCAAAAATGTAAACAAATGTTTGCCCAAAGTGTCTTTTGTACATTCTCTGCTTCAAATCAGAGGTGCCATTAAGTATAAAAAGGTGTGTGTGGGAAACAATGTTGGACGAATAGCTCTTTTGCATAAAGACCATTAAAATGTATTGTTTTATGCTGCAAAGCTCAAGGCTAGCTCTCCCTTCTAGTAACACTTATTACCATGCATGAGCCTTGCTATTGGCCCGCATATGTGCAGCCCAGAGCTGCTTAAGTGTTACTGTTTGTGACAAATGACAGATCTGGAAATCCCTCCCCCAACCTGTCATTGCATGAATGATATTAACTTAATACTATGAAAGAGATCAACCAATACTGTCATTCGCTTACGGCCATACCACCTTGAGAACGCCCGATCTCGTCTGATCTCGGAAGCTAAGCAAGGTCGGGCCATTGGTCTTTATGCAATGGTCTTTATGCAAAAGAGCTATTCGTCCAACATTGTGTCCCACACACACCTTTTTATACATAATGGCACCTCTGATTTGAAGCAGAGAATGTACAAAAGACACTTTGGGCAAACATTTGTTTACATTTTTGAATTTCATTCATGCAGACGTGTAGGCTTTTCTACACATCCATCCCTTTTGTGGAACAACTCACATGTCGCAAATGCGGAATCTCGACTGTATCATTTCTGGGAGTGGGGACTGCGTTCGCGCTCTCCCTGATGTTTTAGTCAAAGTTAGAAACACAGATATTGAAAGCAATTAGCGATTATTCTATATATCTCCAGCAGGTGGCTCGGTCAGACTGGGAATGAGATTTTGTTTATTCTTTCGGAGCATATAATGTTCTAGAAAGTACCAAAGTGTTTTATGTACATGTATTGTGAAGTGTTTCATATTGAGAAGTCAAAGTAACGAGTCAGCTGCACGTGTATCAAAGTTACAAAGTTGCTAATATTAAAGAAGACGAGGTTCAATGGTACAGTTGTTGTTTTTTAAACATAGTGTTTCAGTGCTGTACAGACGTTCTATGTCGTTATCTGTTATTGATTCAGCTTTATTTAGATGATTGCCTTTACCATGTTTTAATTTCCTGTTCCTCTGAGATAGGAATCTACCAGCTTTACATCTTTTTTTTTAACGTATTCTCATTGTGTTGATCATTAATGCACATTTCTGTACTGTGGGTGTTGTCGAGCGATTGAAAACGAGACATTTTGTGTTTGAATTGAAAGTGATGGTCTCGAGGAGTCAAATAGGTCACAATAGTCCTTCATCCATGTATCATGTAACCACATGTATGCTGTCTCTAACTGTAGGAGAGGGACACTTGCAGTACTGGTCAGCCTAAAGAACCAAAGGGATGCACTGCAATGTCTGCACAGAGGAGCAGTCCCAGCACTGAGGTGACACGCGGGGCTTTGACCTGCTCCGTTCCCGACCTGGGTCGATTCAGCCCTCTAGCTACTCGTCATTGTGTAGCACCGCGCCCGCCGAGACAGAACGCGGCAAGCGCCACGGAATGCACAAAAGTACAGCCTGACTACGACACCGAGGGAATTTCACCCTCACAATTAAAACAAACGCGAGTTTAAAACACGTCTCCTCAGTAGGTTCTTTTATAGGGCGTGGAACTGGGATATAAATCAGAAGGAGCACACAAACTACAACGATTAAAAATCATTCCAGGTTATATTTGGAGAGGACACAGACTCGGATCATAGATATGGACATTAACAAACAATTACTACCAAAGACAGTAATCAATAGCAAAAAAATGTTTTAACTGTGCAATAAAACGCTAATACATACTAATCATAATAATAAAATAAACAAATCAAATACACCAAACACATCTTTAAATCACATATATACAAACCAATAAGTACAAAAGTGCAAAGAGCAACACATTGCTATTATAATTAACTATTCCATTTGTTTAAACACACAAAACAAGTAGGTTATCGTTGACAGTGCAGATCATTCATCAAATAATTATACTGTGAATGGGGTCTAATCATTACAGGAAATTAATAAAAAACAGTCATAATAAACAATACAGTACATAAAAACAAAAGAAAACAACCAGGGTGGTATCTAAAAGAACGGAAGCTTAAAACACAAACTAATCTGGGGAACGGCAGGCTGTTAGGACATTATCAAGTGTGATGGTTTTCCATGACTCGAAATTTGAGTCACTGAGGTTTTCCATCACTCGAAATTCGAGTGACACAAAATACAAATGATACCTGATACAAATAATGGCTGACATTATGAAAACACAGGAGGGATGACAGAAAAAACGATTGAGAAATGACGACTGATCGCCAAAATAAATCATCCATGGCAAAGAAATTCCTGATAAATGACGCTGAGACGTGAGAAATGACGATTTCCTAATATGGACACCATAAGACTGTAGCTGGAACGTGGAGAGACTTTATAACTTCGTGTCGCACACCAGGAAGGCTGTGTTTGACCGTGAGTGTATCATTTCCAACACGAGGTATAGCGTGTTGGGGTTCCCCGGTCAGTGAGCCTGTTAGTTTATTGTTAACGTTGTGTGGTTTATTTGATAGTTGTCCCTTTCCTGCAGCAATGAATCTTGTTTTATTTGTTATATTTTATTTTATTCTTGCGTGGACGCAGCTGTTTTATATATTCATTTTAAATAGATTGGGGGAAATTGGTACTGTGTACTTTACAAATGTAAAAGTTTGTAACGAGACCATTCAATTGCTGACGTTGTTGTCTACTTTGTATGTATCACAAAAAGAACAGATTTGCTGAACTGTATTATTATTTGTTTATTTAGCAGACGCCTTTATTCAAGGCGACTTACAGAGAATAGGGTGTGTGAGTTATTTACAATTACTTACTTACTTAGGGTGTGTGAGTTATTTACAGAGTTACTTACAATTACATCTCACCCGAAAGACGGAGCACAAGGAGGTTAAGTGACTTGCTCAGGGTCACACAATGAGTCAGTGGCTGAGGTGGGATTTGAACCGGGGACCTCCTGGTTACAAGCCCTTTACTTTAACCAATGGACCACACAGCCTCCTCCTTTACTATAAGAAACTGATAGATCCAAGTATTTTATATAAACTGAAATAATATAATTTGTGGTAACTAGTTTAATTAACTTCACTATAAGAAACTGATTGATTAAGAGTTTGTTTTATTGTATCATTTCTACATGTATCTACTAGACAATTGTTAGATGGTGAACTGAAAGTGGCATTGTCATATGGTTTACATTATTGTTAATGTGCTTGAGATTTTTAAAACAATTATTAATTAAAACTTGTAAAGATTATTTTGATATATGATTGCTTAGTTTCTCCTGGATAAAAGAGTTTGTGCGGGAACCAACCACTCGAGGTCCTTGTCCTCAATAAACACAAGGTGGCGTAGTCAAAATAACATAAATTTCACTATCTATATATAAAGACCTGCTACACTTCAATACTACTGCCGCTACTCGGACACCGCACACAGAATCATTGTAAACACACCACCATTGCACAGGCTGCCGACCAGCCATACCGCCGCCGTCACCAGAGCCTCCCGTTCCCTTACATCCTGCTGCATATTCCGCTCCCCTTGTCTTTAAATCCAGCTTTTAAATGAGCCAGGTAAAGGGAATCATCCTCTGATTGGCGCAGGGAAAGAAACAAAAGATAAGGGGCGTTCTAAAATGAAAGTAGCCTAATTAAAACAATAAAACAACACACATAGCAGCGACCTGCTACAATTGTTCTGCCTTGTGTATAGCATGGAGTGCCCAGATGACAAAACAAACACGAGCTTCTCGGTAGTTCGCCGTGATCGTATAGTGGTTAGTACTTTGCGTTGTGGCCGCAACAACCCCGGTTCGAGTCCGGGTCACGGCAGATGAAATCCTCACACGGCAGAGAAGCTTGTTCTTTTTTCTTCACATGTCATCTTCATGGCATGCACCTGTTTGAAAGAAAATAGAATACAATAATTGCTTCATCGAGTTAGTACAGGCATGATGCATACCAGCCTGCTGTCTATGAAATAATAATTACAGAAATAATCAATCAATGAACACCATAAAAATCTCCGACAAACACCAGTCGCTGTATTAACGCCTATCGAGTAGAGGGAAGACGGGACCTGTCCCAGCAGCCAACGATACAGTGGCTTAATTAAAACTGTGAAGGTTATTTTGGGAACGGAGGCGTTGGTGGTATAGTGGTGAGCATAGCTGCCTTCCAAGCAGTTGACCCGGGTTCGATTCCCAGCCAACGCAAGTTTATTTTGAACTTTTTCTTTTAACATTGGAATAAAGCGTAATACATTCCCCAACTAATTTGCCTTACTGGAGAATAGTCTTAAAAGCATAACTTTTAAAGTATCACTGTGAGTTATAATGATCTGTGAGGTGATATTAGTCACTACATTCAGCCCCATCAAACGAATGTGTTCATTTGGAATCATGCATTGAAATTGCGTTGTCGGGAAAACTGCAAATATGGATGGAAGCGTGAGTTGAATGATTAATCACATTCTAAGGATTGATATCGTCCTGTTGTTAGTCCTGCCACATAAAAATGGCGTTGCAGTTACATGCGCTGCAAAATCAAATATTTAAAATTAAACAACCCTCTGATAGAACATACTGCAGCCGGATTGTTTTAGACACACATGGGCGCATGAAAAAATCAAACATGTGTTACCAAAATAGTCATTGCTGTATGATGTACAGCAACTGTAAAATGAATGGCTTTATAATCTGTTATGTGAGACTTCTGTTGAATTTTTAAGCAATTGATTCCCTGTGTCGTTTTTAATCTTATTTTATTCATAGCCTTTTATGTCTCAACACACTAACTGCCAGGTAAAATCAATAAAAGAAAGCAAGTTAATACAATACATTTTACTTACTTGAATGCATAAAGTACATATGAAACCATTAATTCTGTTTGTTTCAGAGAGAATCAGAATGCAGCATACCTCACTCTCAAGCTCCCCACACTGTAAAATCTAATTAGTTGCCTTTACTTGAAAAAATCATGCAAACTCATTGCCTTGAAACAATCAAGTGAAGGAACTTAGTAGGCTCAAGGTAATATTACTTCAGATGATAAGTTTGAATAACTTTCCTCTTCTGATTACACCACACTTACTCAGTAAAGTCTACTCAAAAGCACAAGTTCTGTTAACTAGCTTCTGAGTCACTCTGTTAGTAATGATAACTCAAAACCATAAGCTCCATTAACTAGCCTCTGTTGAGTAAAAAGTCTCCACTTTCTTCAGTTCTACTCACTTCACCATTTTAGATTCTACTCACTCCATCATTTGTCATAATAACTTGATCAAACCATGCAAACTCATTGCCTTGAAATAACTGAGTGCATACTACTTGTAAAACTTAATTACCAGCACTACATAATACTGCCATTCCTACACAAGTATTTATTATTAGACATTTACCTCTAAAATAAAGCATATTGTAAAACATTCAATATCAAACTCTTGAAATTAAAACAGTTTTCCTGCAGGAAATCAAGAAAGAGATAGATTTGGTTCGATAACATTAAACAGTATATTTATTTTGCAAAGTTACATGTCCTTTGAATATTGAATAAGCAGGAAAAAAAACACATTCAATGTTAATCAACAGATCATGAGTTGCCAAGTATTTCTATTTTCAAGCCTGCAAAGAAACAAATGAACTGATGGATTAGCACAAAAAAAACACCAGGTTTCAAATCTTTTTGTAATGCTATTCATGTACAGTAAGTTATCTATTACTTGTTTGAAGGAGTAATGCCAAAATATGATCATAGAAACTACAAATAAAGTGCTATTGATATATAGAAAGATAAGTGCCACTAAGTAATTTAAGTACTAAATTGAAAAAGTAACTTGGTTCCTTCTCCTTTCAAATACAGTGGATTGCAACTGAAAAATAAAATAAAAAAAGAGACAGGTGTATTTAACCTGAAATCATGTGAAACACCTTAATTGCACACAGGTGGACTCCATTCAACTAATGATATGACTTCTAAAGACAATTGGTTGCACCAGAGCTTATTTAGGTGTGTCATAGCAAAGGGGGTGAATACTTATGCAATCAATTATTTTCTGTTTTATATTTGTAATTAATTTAGAACAATTTGTAGATTTCATTTTTAGTTTGACAACATGGACTTTTTTTGTGTTGATCGGTGGCAAAAACTCCTAATTAAATCCAATTTAATTCCATGTTGTAACACAATAAAATGTGGAAAAGTCCAAGGGGGTTGAATACTTATGCAATCCACTGTATGTGTTTAACCTCAACTCAATATGGAGGTAAAGTGCCTGGTCTCTAAGATAATCTATATACAACAAGAACACACATTTAGTAGAAACAGTACAAAAAAGAAACATTGGCACTAAAATAATGTCAGGTTTCAAACCTTTTGTAACGCTTAGCGAACAGGTTAACCATGCTTGTCACTTTCGTGCCATTTTTCTTCTCAAAACAGACTCTTTGAAAATTGTGGAACTAAACCACTGCAGCAAGTAACGTGCTGCTGGAAACTTTCATTTTGACTTTTCATTCCAAAAATTGTTGAGCTTGGACTCAGTAAATGTACATTTAAGTTGACACAGGGATAGATTTGTCAAATGTCAAAGGAAGTATAAAAATGACAAAGGAAACCCCAAAACAAGAAACAATAACATGCTTTGAAGTCAGCACAAAATTTTCTTCCTTAGGCAAGTAGTTGGTTTTTCAGACTTTGCAGTTTCGGCTTTAGAGTTTTCTGTCCCAACTCCAGAATCACTTGTTGAATAAAGTTAAATGTGTTTTTCATGCAGTTGGGGTAATCCAGGTGTAGCGCATATGACAGCCCAAACAAGAGGCAAACTGCAAGCGGCAGGTCTCGAATATCCTTCATTACGATACCTCCCTCTACAATGATGGCTGTGGAGACGGAGTCAAGGTGCAGCATGTTCGAAGAGCTGTTTGGAGTATCTTCAGGGATGACAGTCAACAGCCCGACTGGAATGTGTGCAAAGTCCTCATTGCCATTGTAATCCTGCAATGAAACAACATTATAGCCATGAGAGGCCAATTAGGATAACATGAACAACACAGAAGCCGGTATTCTGATTGGGCACAGTGTCTTACGCCTTAAAAGCAGATTAAGCATGGAATATTTTAGACAGGCCAGGTCAATAAGGCAATTTATATCCATTTGAGCATAAATTTCACTTAATGAAGAAGAGGCTAGAGTCAGAAACACCCCGATACAAGAAACAGCTGAACATGGCTGCAGTAAAAGCCTGGCAAAGCATCTGAAATGAAGATACCAAGAGTTGTCAGTGGGTTGCAGGCTCTTGCAGTTAATGCGTGCAAGGCATATACAACCACTTAGTAAGATTTATACTGTCCCATAGAAAATTGGGGGGTGGAACACTAAGTGCTATTATTCCAAGTTGGTAAAACATATATACATAAGAATGCCATTAAATTAAAGGTGACATTTGGTAAGTTTACCTCATATTCATCTTTTCATTGTAACTTCAAATTCCTCGCCTGTACAGCAAAAATATAAATAAAAAATGTCACTCCACAGTCCCAATACTTTTGGACAGCACTGTAGTAGACAGAAGATGGGAATTTACAGGTACTTACAAAGCATGTCCTGTAAAATTCACTGCAGACATCACCCAGAAGGATGGGAATCCCTCGAAGAACAACTGAGCGCTTTGCAGTTACACCTGATGTCTAACAAGGAAGGAGAAAGAAACAAATGATTAGGGGCCAGACTTACAAGGCATAAGCAGCTGTGTACACATGTATATGTTATATTCAGAGGACAAACCATTTCAGCTGAAAAGTTATAACATGACAGCTTTCCTGGTATGAACCGAGATAATTAGCTACCAAAAATGCAACATGAACACTGATGCGAATCTCTTTCAGTGAACTGTATGTGAATGTGCCCTTGAATGACTTACCCCTGAAATTTGCTCCAATAACTCTGCTAACGTCCTCCCTACACTTCCTGTTTTGGACTTGAAGATGTGGATAAAACGTGGGGTGTAACGGTCCAGTGCCTCAAAGAAGTCCCTCTGGAGGTTTTTACAGGCAATCCTATTGAATTCGGCAAACACCTGAAATAGCAAGGAAAATATAAACAATAATATAGAGACAACTGAAAAATGTCAATATTTAATAAATTTGAGTTTATTACCAATACACGCTCACCTGACTCTCAGTAAAAAGGGCCGGCCACCGCTCTACCATTTTCTGGACAGGAGGCCCCGTCTCCACTAACTCTCGCCTGTGTAGCGGGAATGTTTGGTCCATCTTCTGTGAGATGAGAGTCCTATTGGGTTGCCTTTTTCATTTCCTCAACAAGGGCCTCTCTATCCATTTCAAGGCTTGTTTCATCCTGCCCTTCTGGAAAGTTTAGGAGAAAATTTGCTTCTGATCTCTTTGGTCTTTTAATGTTCTTGGTTGCGGATTCTCCCTCTGGGAAATATTTACCTCTTTTACCACGATTGATTGCTACGTCCAGGCATCCTGCCTTTCGAAGTTTCATCCGATAGTTGCCCATCTTGAATTAAAGGCTGATCTTCCAGCCATACCATCCTGTGGGAGAGCCCGGTTCTTTGAGGCAGGGGTGCTTGTTGATCAGTGCTGCTTGCGACAACACCGAAGTCTTCATCCAGAGGATAAGCCTTAAAACTGTACATTGATTCAGCAAGCTTTTCAAGTATTGCAGAATCATTGTAAACACACCACCATTGCACAGGCTGCCGACCAGCCATACCGCCGCCGTCACGAGAGCCTCCCGTTCCCTTACATCCTGCTGCATATTCCGCTCCCCTTGTCTTTAAATCCAGCTTTTTAAATGAGCCAGGTAAAGGGAATCATCCTCTGATTGGCGCAGGGAAAGAAACAAAAGATAAGGGGCGTTCTAAAAATGAAAGTAGCCTAATTAAAACAATAAAACAATACACATAGCAGCGACCTGCTACAATTGTTCTGCCTTGTGTATAGCATGGAGTGCCCAGATGACAAAACAAACACGAGCTTCTCGGTAGTTCGCCGTGATCGTATAGTGGTTAGTACTTTGCGTTGTGGCCGCAACAACCCCGGTTCGAATCCGGGTCACGGCAGATGAAATCCTCACACGGCAGAGAAGCTTGTTCTTTTTCTTCACACGTCATCTTCATGGCATGCACCTTTTGAAAGAAAATAGAATACAATAATTGCCTCATCGTGTTAGTACTGGCATGATGCATACCAGCCTGCTGTCTATGAAATAATAATTACAGAAATAATCAATCAATAAACACCATAAAAATCTCCGACAAACACCAGTCGCTGTATTAACGCCTATCGAGTAGAGGGAAGACGGGACCTGTCCCAGCAGCCAACGATACAGTGGCTTAATTAAAACTGTGAAGGTTATTTTGGGAACGGAGGCGTTGGTGGTATAGTGGTGAGCATAGCTGCCTTCCAAGCAGTTGACCCGGGTTCGATTCCCGGCCAACGCAAGTTTATTTTGAACTTTTTCTTTTAACATTGGAATAAAGCGTAATACATTCCCCAACTAATTTGCCTTACTGGAGAATAGTCTTAAAAGCATAACTTTTAAAGTATCACTGTGAGTTATAATGATCTGTGAGGTGATATTAGTCACTACATTCAGCCCCATCAAACGAATGTGTTCATTTGGAATCATGCATTGATAATGCGTTGTCGGAAAACTGCAAATATGGATGGAAGCGTGAGTTGAATGATTAATCAGATTCTAAGGATTGATATCGTCCTGTTGTTAGTCCTGCCACATAAAAATGGCGTTGCAGTTACATGCGCTGCAAAATCAAATATTTAAAATTAAACAACCCTCTGATAGAACATACTGCAGCCGGATTGTTTTAGACACACATGGGCGCATGAAAACATCAAACATGTGTTACCAAAATAGTCATTGCTGTATGATGTACAGCAACTGTAAAATGAATGGTTTTATTATATGTTAGGTGAGACTTCTGTTGAATTTTTAAGCAATTGATTCCCTGTGTCGTTTTTAATCTTATTTTATTCATAGCCTTTTATGTCTCAACACACTAACTGCCAGGTAAAATCAATAAAAGAAAGCAAGTTAATACAATACATTTTACTTACTTGAATGCATAAAGTACATATGAAACCATTAATTTTGTTTGTTTCAGACAGAATCAGAATGCAGCATACCTCACTCTCAAGCACGAGCTTCCAAAGAAGCGTAGACCTAGAAGCTCTGTATTGAGAGCTTAGTGTCGCCGTGCTGTGTGCCTGTTAGGGACAGTCTGATTTGCTTTACCTGGTGGCTAGCATTTCTATGGGCATCGAGAGGTGGTCGCTATAAATGAGGAAACTGGTTTAGATGTGATTTAGTTTCGATATGCATACATACACACAAAAAATAAACTAAGCAAAAACACGACTGTGTTCCTTGTTTTGCAAAGGGATGCACTGCAATGTCTGCACAGAGGAGCAGTCCCAGCACTGAGGTGACACGGGGGGCTTTGACCTGCTCCGTTCCCGACCTGGGCCGATTCAGTCCTCTAGCTACTCGTCATTGTGTAGCACCGCGCCCGCCGAGACAGAACGCGGCAAGCGCCACGGAATGCACAAAAGTACAGCCTGACTACGCCACCGAGGGAATTTCACCCTCACAATTAAAACAAACGCAAGTTTAAAACACGTCTCCTCAGTAGGTTATTTTATAGGGCGTGGAACTGGAATATAAATCAGAAGGAGCACACAAACTACAACGATTAAAAATCATTCCAGGTTATATTTGGAGAGGACACAGACTCGGATCATAGATATGCACATTAACAAACAATTACTACCAACGACAGTAATCAATAGCAAAAAAAAAAAAAAATCATCTGTGCAATAAAACGCTAATACATACAGTACTGTGCAAAAGTTTTAGGCAGGTGTGAAAAAATCCTGTAAAGTAAGAATGCTTTCAAAAATAGACAAGTTAATAGATTATATTTATCAATTAACTAAATGCAAAGTGAGTGAACAGAAGAAAAATCTACATCAAATCCATATTTGGTGTGACCACCCTTTGCCTTCAAAACAGCATCAATTCTTCTAGGTACACTTGCACAAAGTCAGGGATTTTGTAGGCATATAGTCAGGTGTATGATTAAACAATTATACCAAACAGGTGCTAATGATCATCAATTCAATATGTAGGTTGAAACACAATCATTAACTGAAACAGAAACAGCTGTGTAGGAGGAATAAAACTGGGTGAGGAACAGCCAAACTCAGCTAACAAGGTGAGGTTGCTGAAGACAGTTTACTGTTAAAAGTCATACACCATGGCAAGACTGAGCACAGCAACAAGACACAAGGTAGTTATACTGCATCAGCAAGGTCTCTCCCAGGCAGAAATTTCAAGGCAGACAGGGGTTTCCAGATGTGCTGTCCAAGCTATTTTGAAGAAGCACAAAGAAACGGGCAACGTTGAGGACTGTAGACGCAGTGGTCGGCCAAGGAAACTTACCTCAGCAGATGAAAGACACATCATGCTTACTTCCCTTCGCAATCGGAAGATGTCCAGCAGTGCCATCAGCTCAGAATTGGCAGAAAACAGTGGGACCCTGGTACACCCATCCACTGTCCGGAGAAGTCTGGTCAGAAGTGGCCTTCATGGAAGACTTGCGGCCAAAAAGCCATACCTCCGACGTGGAAACAAGGCCAAGCGACTCAACTATGCATGAAAACACAGGAACTGGGGTGCAGAAAAATGGCAGCAGGTGCTCTGGACTGATGAGTCAAAATTTGAAATATTTGGCTGTAGCAGAAGGCAGTTTGTTCGCCGAAGGGCTGGAGAGCGCATTACGAATGAGTGTCTGCAGGCAACAGTGAAGCATGGTGGAGGTTCCTTGCAAGTTTGGGACTGCATTTCTGCAAATGGAGTTGGGGATTTGGTCAGAATTAATGGTCTCCTCAATGCTGAGAAGTACAGGCAGATACTTATCCATCATGCAATACCATCAGGGAGGCATCTGATTGGCCCCAAATTTATTCTGCAGCATGACAACGACCCCAAACATACAGCGAAAGTCATTAAGAACTATCTTCAGCGTAAAGAAGAACAAGGAGTCCTGGAAGTGATGGTATGGCCCCCACAGAGCCCTGATCTCAACATCATCAAGTCTGTCTGGGATTACATGAAGAGAGAAGCAACTGAGGCTACCTAAATCCACAGAAGAACTGTGGTTAGTTCTCCAAGATGTTTGGGCCAACCTACCTGCCGAGTTCCTTCAAAAACTGTGTGCAAGTGTACCTAGAAGAATTGATGCTTGATGCTGTTTTGAAGGCAAAGGGTGGTCACACCAAATATGGGTTTGATTTAGATTTTTCTTCTGTTCACTCACTTTGCATTTAGTTAATTGATAAATATAATCTATTAACATGTCTATTTTTGAAAGCATTCTTACTTTACAGCATTTTTTCACACCTGCCTAAAACTTTTGCACAGTACTGTACATACTAGAGTCTGTGAGAATAAACATCACTGCTGTTTCTCTTAAAGCGTGTTTATTTATTTCTAATACTGAACCCTGTCTTAATACTGTATTACATTCTGAATATGAATATAGGTGAATTATTAATAGTAGATAATACTTGGAATACCAGATACATATTTAGCATTAAAAAGCAATCCATGTGATTTCTTTAACAGTCGTTCATTATTTTGTGTATCAGCCTCCACACGAAGCTGAGCGCAGTGCGGTATACTATAATGATGCTGCAGTCAGTCTGCCAGGACTGCACCTGAACCATCTTAAAAACACGAAGCCTCCAATAAGCTCATTTGTAAAAGTTAGTAAAGAATGGCGCTATATAATATAAGGAAGCTGAATGTGAACTCCTAGCTGGAGCAACGAGAGAGGGGAGAGAGGGGCGGGCAGAGAAGGAGGGGAGACGCTGCTAGGGCAACCGCTCCTGAACATTCCACTCCGCTGAGCAGAGACCGTTAGGATTTAAAAATGCAAAAGTTCCGAGCGGCGTTAGTATGGGCTGCCAGAAATGAGGAGAAAATAAATACAGCTTTTTATAAATGTGTTCATTCACATATCATTTATAAATCTAGTTACAAGATTTAAGTTAGCTAAATACTTAAATAGATCTTAAATCTCTTAGCTAGATTTAACATTCAGCTAGGGCGGCAGTGTGGAGTAGTGGTTAGGGCTCTGGACTCTTGATCAGAGGGGGTAGCGGGTTCAATCCCTGGTAGGGGACTGTGACAGAAATATAATTGAGTTCTGGTGGTAAATCTCCTCCCGACCTGTGAGGGCTTAAAGAACGAGAGGAGAAGTATCTGGAAGGGCTGGCCTGACAGTTCGCTTCCGGACCGGAAGTGGGTCAGCCTGGAAGGAAGCGAGACTCTGTTGTAGGACCGTGTTGACGGAAAGGTAAACGAGGGGCAGCTGCAAGTAATAAGGCAGCTGCAACCGCTTACCTGGAAATCATACGGGACTACATATAGGGGCCAGGGTAACGCTGATCTTCTCCTTCGCTTGGGTAGAGCAAGGAGAGAGAAGGACTGAGAGAGGAGCTCTCAGAAAGTGATTGAGGAAGCGCTTGTGTGTGAAGTATTGTCTTTGTTTGTGTCTGTCTGTCTAACTGTTCATTGTCTTCCACCACCAGACAGTTAAACACACCTCCGAGCTGTCGCAGAGGTCAGCACTAAACCGAGCACCACTGCACTAAACGCTCACCCTTACCTGTGATTTCACTCTGCACCAGCACGACTGCACTCACCCCGACTGGTGACCGTGTATTGTTTTGTGTTCAGGACTGTGTTTTTATGCTTTCCCGTGCTTTACACATTGCTGTGTATAGCCGGGGATTTATTGTTTGACGGTCGCCAGACCGGGATTACAAATAAAAGCACGCTTTTCACCGAGTAACATTGTTTGTCTTTACTCCTGCTCCCCATCACTGCTACACCTGTACCCCTTCACTAGCCACTTTGCCACACGTGGTGTCAGAACACGGGATCATGGACCGCAACACACTGGCGGAGCGCTGCAGGCGCTGGAGAGCAGACGGGACGCAGAGGAGAGAAGGAGGGAGGAGCGCTACACGGCGCCATTGAACGGTAGGGCTGGCCGCTGCCGCAGCAACAGCCCCTACCACAATACCGCTGATGTCGCCCAAGGCACGGGCGATGAAAATGTCGGCGGAGGATGACCCGAGGCGATTTGGTGGCGCTCGAGCGGCTGGCCACCGCGCGGCTTGGCCGCTGGAGTTCTGGGCCAGCCAGCTGGGTCCCTGCCTGATCGGGAGGCTCAGGCAGCGCATCAGGCGATGAGCCACCATCACGCCACCGACTACGACCTGGTCAAGCAGGCTATCCTCCGCCGCTTGAATATCACCACGGAGACCCACCGGGCGAGATTTAGGGAGTTCCGAGAGCCCCAGAGACCCGCCCCAGGGTGGTGGCAGAGCGGTTGTGCGACCACATGGTGCATTGGCTGACCCCGGGAAGAAGACCGCCCAACAGATGGGGAAGCCATTGTGGTGGAGCAATTCTGCCATGTGGTCGGCGCCAAACCCAAGCGTGGATACGGGCGCCACAACCCTGACACCCTGGAGGAGGCAGTCAAATTGGCTGAAGATTTCGAGGACTCCCTGACGCCTGCCCGATCGGGATCCTATCGACCCCTGCCCTTCGGAGCAATCGCCTCTCTCTCCTCTCCTCCAACACCACCACCCCCACCCCCGTGTTCCCAGGACCCAGACCTCCCAGAGCCGACCCCATTGGGCCCCTTGCCTCCCCCATGGAGACCAAGGTTGGCCCCCAGCTGGGGTAGAGGTGCTGCCCCTGCCCCGCTGCCATACCAGCAGCGGGACAGATTTACTCCCTATGCCCCTCTGTCCCTCCTATCTGTTTTAGGTGCCACCAGCCGGGACATCTGGCCAGGTCATGCCCCGCTGCCATGGAGTGTGACGTGGCCGCTGCAATTGGGCACCTGAGACTGGTAAGTGTGGGGAAAATGGTCGGGAGGGGCCTTGTCTAATCAATGTGGTTTTAGGGAATGTGAAAACCCACGCATTAGTGGACACAGGGTGTGAGCAGACCTTGATTAGGACAGCTCTCCTGGGCGGTGTGTCGTGGCGGCCACGAGGTCAGGTGGCCATCTCCTGTATCCATGGAGACACGGCGACATACCCCACAATAAAAGTATATTTATCGGTAGGTCCGATAAAACGTCACCTTGTAGTCGGGTGGCGGAAAGGTTGCCACACCCAGTTATTCTGGGCCGAGACTGGCCAAAATTCAGAGATTTAGTGCAAAAGTGGCAGTCTCGCCACACACGAACGTGGCAGAGAGAGAAAAGGAACGAATTGGTGATGTGTTTCCTTTTCACACTGAAATGTTTTCTCCTTTTTCCGCCCTAGAAAACAAATAAGGAGAGACGGACCGCAAAATGGGAGGGAGCGTTGTTGAGACAAGGCTGGGGTCTGGTGGGAGAGTGCGGCAATGGTAACAAACGCCAGTCGAAGGGAGTGGGAACGCAGTGTGACCGAGGGAGCGAGGTTACTGGGCCAACTAGAGCAGAGGTTATTCCAGCCCCTCTCAATGTACCGGACCCGTGGTACTCAAGCCGACCTAGTGTGGGGCCAACATAACGACCCGCCACTGGTGCACGCTTGGGGACAGGTCCGTCCATTGAAGGTAAGGATGTTGATGGCGCTGGGGCGCTAGTATATCCACATTTCAGTATCAAGGGGCAATTACTGTATAGGGTAAACCTAGCCGCGGGCACAGGACAGCCTGTAACGCATTGTTGGTTCCCCGCCTTGTCGGCCCGAGGTCATGAGGCTGGCGATGATATCCCTTTTGCGGGCACCTCGGAGCCGAGAAGACGAGGGAACGAATATTAGCTCGATTCTATTGGCTAGGTCTTCATACTGATGTGTCGAGATATGTAGCCACATGCCCAGACTGCCAGCGAGTAGCGCCGGTCGAAAGCGCCCGCCTTTGGTCCCACTGCCGATTATTTCCACTGCTCGAGCGCATTGCAATGGACATAGTGGGCCCTTTGCTACCTTCTGACTCCGGTATACGATATATTAGTGGTGGTGGATTATGCAACGCGATACCCGGAGGCAGTTCCATTGAGGTCCACTAGTGCCGCTGCAATAGCCACTGAGTTAGCGCAGATTATGGCTAGAGTAGGGATTCCCAAGGAGATTTTGACCGATCACGGAACCAATTTTCTGTCCAACACGCTACAGCAAGTGTATAAAATATTAAAAATACGCCCCATCAGGACGTCCGCTTACCATCCACAAACGGACGGTCTGGTGGAACGCTTTAATCAGACTTTAAAGTCGATGCTGAGACGATTTGTAACACAGGAGCAGAAACATTGGGCATCGCTTCTTCCCTACCTCCTCTTTGCAGTGAGAGAAGTGCCGCAGAGTTCAACGGGTTCTCCCCTTGAGCTCCTGTACGGCCGGCAGCCTCGCGGCATTCTTGACCTGCTGAGGGAGGGGTGGGAGGAGCACAAAGGCTCGCCCAAAATGTAGTGAAGTATGTGCTCCTACTAAGAGATCGCCTGGATTTGGTCGGTCGCTTGGCCCAGGACAACCTCAGATCGGCTCAGCACCAACAGCAGCAGCATTACAACAAAATGCACGGATTCGAACCTTTCGACCAGGGGACAAGGTAATGCTGCTACTTCCCTCATCAGAATCAAAACTGTGTGCTAAATGGCAGGGGTCAGATGAGGTGATTCGGCTATAGGGAAAGTAAATTATGAAATTAGACAGCCCGATCGCCGGAATGAACGTGAAATTTACCATGTCAATTTGTTAAAGCCCTGGCAGGCAAGGGAGGTCTTGTTTATAGCCCCAGGCAATATGGAGGATGATTTAGGCCCCTGTCCAGAGACCCCGCGACAAGAGTGATTTCAATGGGGAACAATTGGTTCCAGATCAGCAAAGAGAGCTGCGTAAGCTTATTGAGGAGTTCAGCGATGTTTTTCTGACGTGCCCGCAGAACTAACTTAGTTGAATATGACATTATCTCTCCACCAGGTGTCACAGTGCGAGAGAGACCGCATCGATCCCAGAAAGTCGACGGCGGCGCTCGCAAAGAGGTATGGGATATGCTCGAGCTTGGGGTGATTGAACCTTCCAGGAGCGAGTGGTGCAGTCCGATTGTCATAGTGGCTAAGAAAGACGGCACCAACCGCTTCTGCGCTGATTTCCGTGAAGGTAAACGCTATTGCTAAGTTCGATGCGTATCCCATGCCTCGGTCGACGAACTTTTAGACAGACTGGGAAAAGCGAGGTTTATTTCCACTCTGGACCTGACGAAGGGATACTGGCAAATCCCTTTAACCCGCAGCTCCAGAGAGAAAACCGCATTTTCAACACCAGAAGGGCTGTTCCACTTTAAAACCATGCCATTTGGGCTACATGGTGCGCCGCTGCCTTTCAGAGACTGATGGACCAGGTTTTACGCCCACATCATGAATCATGCAGCAGCGTATATTGATGACGTGGTGATTTACAGCTCCACCTGGCGAGAGCATTTGGCTAGGGTTGCAGCCGCTCTTCAGTCTCTAAGGGCAGCCCGCTGACAGCTAACTTGAGAAAATGTGCGCTTGCAAAACAAGAAACTCAATATCTGGGATTTATAATGGGAAATGGAAGAGTGAGACCTGTGGTCACCAAAGTCCAGGCTTTGGTTGATGCAGCGATCCCCAAAACCAAGACTCAGGTGAGGTCACTACTGGGCTTAGCCGGTTATTACCGCCGCTTCATCCCCGAGTACGCCACAGTGGTTAACCCGCTAGTGGACCTCACCAAAAAGAGTGCCCCAAATTTAATAAAATGGTCAGTTGAGTGTCAGGGGCGCTTGATACGATTAAACGTAGACTTTGCCAGGCCCCCACTCTTATTACTCCAGATTTCACCAAGAGATTCATCCTCCACACCGACGATCGGATGTAGGTTTGGGTGCTGTCTTGTCCCAAAAGGTAGCTGGAGTAGAACACCCGATAGTGTACATAAGTAAAAAGATGTTGCCTCGAGCGTAACTACTCCATAGTCGAAAAGGAGTGTTTGGCCATTAAATGGGCTACTCACTCTTTACGATACTACCTGCTGGGACACTCATTTGATCTGGTCACAGACCACGCCCCACTCACATGGTTAAGCACAATGAAGGACAGCAATGCCCGGATAACTCGGTGGTATCTGGCATTGCAGCCCTTCATGTACCATATGGTACACCGTGCAGGGAAAGACCACCAAAATGCGGATTATTTTTCCCGGAGGGGGAGTAATGGGAAAGGTAGATTTAGCCGAGTGTTCCTTCGGCTCCACTCTGAGCGGTGGGATATGTGACAGAAATATAATGAGTTCTGGTGGTAAATCTCCTCCCGACCTGTGAGGGCTTAAAGAACGAGAGGAGAAGTATCTGGAAGGGCTGGCCTGACAGTTCGCTTCCGGACCGGAAGTGGGTCAGCCTGGAAGGAAGCGAGACTCTGTTGTAGGACCGTGTTGACGGAAAGGTAAACGAGGGCAGCTGCAAGTAATAAGGCAGCTGCAACCGCTTACCTGGAAATCATACGGGACTACATATAGGGGCCAGGGTAACGCTGATCTTCTCCTTCGCTTGGGTAGAGCAAGGAGAGAGAAGGACTGAGAGAGGAGCTCTCAGAAAGTGATTGAGGAAGCGCTTGTGTGTGAAGTATTGTCTTTGTTTGTGTCTGTCTGTCTAACTGTTCATTGTCTTCCACCACCAGACAGTTAAACACACCTCCGAGCTGTCGCAGAGGTCAGCACTAAACCGAGCACCACTGCACTAAACGCTCACCCTTACCTGTGATTTCACTCTGCACCAGCACGACTGCACTCACCCCGACTGGTGACCGTGTATTGTTTTGTGTTCAGGACTGTGTTTTTATGCTTTCCCGTGCTTTACACATTGCTGTGTATAGCCGGGGATTTATTGTTTGACGGTCGCCAGACCGGGATTACAAATAAAAGCACGCTTTTCACCGAGTAACATTGTTTGTCTTTACTCCTGCTCCCCATCACTGCTACACCTGTACCCCTTCACTAGCCACTTTGC
>CM060286.1:6524040-6564652 GCA_030684275.1 Acipenser oxyrinchus oxyrinchus | reverse complement strand
TCCCTGGTTAAAACAATGTCTAGGGTGAAACTGGAAACACAAAGCTTGATTGAGATAATACAATGAAAAGTTTCACTGTGTACAGAATGTGGTTTGATTGAATTGAAGCATTCTGTCTGCTCTGACTTATTGTCTGTAATTTATCACCGATCTCTGTCTGTGGATCGCCACAACAGAGAATAGAATAATGACAAGTAAGGTTTAACGAGTCTTGAAAATAATCCATCAATGCACAAGATGTAGAACGTTAAAATGGCAGAAGCAACACCTTTAAAAGACACTGATTGACTCTAGATTTAAAACACTTTGATGAACAGCTAAGCATGATGTAGCAACTGCTGAGACATGGACTTGACTAACACAAGCAGCCCTGAACACCCACTACGCCTAAGTAACAAACAAATCTGAAGCTCTGATAGGGACAGCAAGTTTAAGCGTGACATTGAAGTACTGGAATCTATAAAGCTGGACTTGACTGTCAGCTCAACTGTCTGTAAATACTGAGGGAACTAGGTGGAGCTGAAAACACTAACGTGGATCTAACAGAAAAAATCTGATGTGCTCCTGAATGATTGCAAGTGGAAGTACACTGAAATGGCACCAAGCTGAAGACCACCTCAACAGAGAAGGACAACAAGTACAACTTGAACCACTGTTTGTTCCTGAGTTCATCGTGCTATTTGGGTGAAGTGGACAGGAATTGGACAGACAAGTCCAGACAGTTCTATGATTGACTGAACATTGTCTACACAGTACATGTGCAAGATACAGCATGGGTGTTTCAAGTTCTGGAGAGAGACTGCAGGTCACATGATTAGAAATGTGACTGCCCTAGCAGTCTTCAATAATGTACCATGAAAGCTAATCCAAACTGGACAGTCCAGGCAACATGGACACAGTAAAAGGAGAACCAACAAAATATAACATGAACATTGTAACAAGCTGATCTGGATTCTGAACTGGAACAGACACTGACAAAGAATTTTAGTGAATGGAACTCAAACATGTAGATAAGAAGAAACTATATTTCTTATAACCACTGGCTCCTGGTGTTGTGTTAAGAACAGCAGATTGTAGATCATGTGCCATTGAATGAATTGTGAATTTAATAGATTACAACATAATATGGGTTCATAGAATTTCCAGCAAGCTAAATGTGCTCCTTTGTCACAATCTAAGCCTGAAAAGTCTATGTAACACAAGAGAGACAGGAGTCAGCAGGGGAACATGGACCCAGACCAAGAGACTGTGTCTGTACAGGATTAATACAACACACAAGACGTAAACTTCAGACACTACAACTCATGTAAGGTACTGGCCCAGTGTACATAAATGTTGAGAATGGAATTCCTACATTGTGTTTAGAATATGTGAATGAGGCTGCTCTTAATAAGTACTCATGACTGCTCTTAATAAGAAATACAAAATATTTAATAATAGATACAGTGGCATACCTAACTGTGGGACACACCCAGAAGGAGCCTGGGTGATAACAGGAATTAGAACCAGATAGATAGAAATGGTACAAATATCAGTACTCCATGACAACTACTGCTCATCAATACTGTCTTATGAAGCAGCCACTGCAGTGACTTCAAATGGACTGAACTCAAATATATATATATATAATCAATAAGATACAATGATACTATGGTAAGTAAATAATTACTTTATTTGATGCAGCAATCAGTGGGATTTATTTATTAATTTCAATCAGGGCACAAATTGTTTATCAGTGTAGCTTTGCTGAGAGGCTTCAGTGACACAGTGGCTAGAGTGCAAGAAATGCAGTGTAAGGTAGTGGGTTTGACTAGCTCAGTGGGTAGTGCTGGGCTGTAGTATGGGAGTTAGTGGGTTTGACAGCTCAGTGGTTAGAGAAAATGGTCTTTTAGCAGTCGTTTTATCAAAGTGACTTCGAGACTAGGGGTGTACTATGCATCAACAACTGCTGCTGCAGTCACTTCAATAGGACCCCAGTTTTACGTTTTGACTTGCTCAGGGTCACACACAGATGAGTGAGTGGCTGAGCGGGATGTGAACCTCCTGGCATCAAGCCCTTTTCTTTTACCACTGGGCCACTGTCCCTGAGTAGCTCAAGGGGTTGAGTTCTGGGCTACAGTGTGGAAGGCAGTGGGTTTAAGAAGCTCTGTGTTAAAAATAGACTGTTCCTAAGTTTCTTTTCTTTCTTGTGTACGCTCATCACTCATCACTACTTATTTCTACTACCATCATGGGTACCACTGCTCTCGCTGTGAGTCATTGGCTTATTATGTCTGGATACATTGGTTGTTGGAATATATTAGAACAATTTGAAATAGAAAACCAAGTGTCATTCCATATCAGTTTAGAACATGTGGTCGACCAGGTCAAATATGGATGGAACTCCAAGAGAGACACAGAATTGTTGGAATAAGTTTTATAACAGATGCCATCCATCATAATCCTTCAACTGGAAATATCAAGACGAGTTTATGATTCATCTTTCAACTGCATTGTCTCAAACTATTGATCGATTTGAGGTCATTTCAGTAACTTACTGGAAAGAGGAAAGTCTAACCTGTCTCCTGCAATCAAGAAATGTATACTTAAACTTATTACATGTGTATGATCTCATGCGGAGTAACCAGCTCCACAAATAATCCCAGGAGATCTGATGAATGGGATTGCTGCTGTTTTATGGTGTGCGTACAGTAGTTCTCTGAGGGAGGTCATTATGTCAGGGTTGGCTTTGAGTTGAGAAGAAGGGTCCACTGACCTCAATCTCCTGTCTCCTGTGGAACTTTTGTCATTTCAGTGAAACAAAATATAAAAGCAGGGGTCAAAAACAGAGGAGCTTTGATCTAGGATTGCTCTGAATAAAACCTCAGAAGCATGTTTGGCATTTGAACTAGTAGTGATAGAGTGGTTTCTGGGTTCTGGTGTCTGATAGGATTGTTGATGAGGATTGTGGTTGCGGCTCCACAGGTTAGCAGTGGTGATTCCATCCACCCTTTGGTTTAGATTGTGAAATTGCCATACCCTTTGCTGGATTACACAAAGCTTTATTCAAATTCAAATTTGTAATTCAAAGGAGTGCAATACAAAGTGTGTGGAGGATGCTAGTCTACACAAAGCTGGGAGGGAGTTCAATTCGGCAGCTCAGTGTGACACTGATTGTACTGATGATTATAATAGACAATGCTGACCAGTGCAATACCACCCCACAACCTCATTACCTAGCTGTGCAATGCTCTGTAGGTATAGATCAGAACAATAGAATTTGACTAAGAACAGCTAAACCTGATAGTAACTATTTGCTTATATGGGTCCAGTAAGAAGACGTAGTAAGCATGATAAATGCATGAGAATGATTTCAAATAAGAGCAATTACAGAACACTTTATTATTTATACACTGTACTCTCCTGGGTATCCTGTAAAAAATTGTTTGCTGTATTTTAAGAATGTATCTGAAATGTCTATTTTTGCACAGGGGTTATAGTTAATACGAGTCATTTCAAAGGCCAACTGAGCTGCTATATAGATAGATAGATAGATAGATAGATAGATAGATAGATAGATAGATAGATAGATAGATAGATAGATATTACAACAAACAGTTTTAGTAAATGGTGCAGACCTTACTGCTAGTCTTTTATGGTTGATTCTAGTGTATGCAGAGCTGCTAGTCTGTGATGGTTGATTCTAGTGTGTGCAGAGCTGCTAGTCTTTGATGGTTGAATCTAGTGTGTGCAGAGCTGCTAGTCTGTGATGGTTGATTCTAGTGTGTGCAGAGCTGCTAGTCTGTGATGGTTGATTCTAGTGTGTGCAGAGCTGCTAGTCTGTGATGGTTGATTCTAGTGTGTGCAGAGCTGCTAGTCTGTGATGGTTGATTCTAGTGTGTGCAGAGCTGCTAGTCTGTGATGGTTGATTCTAGTGTGTGCAGAGCTGCTAGTCTGTGATGGTTGATTCTAGTGTGTGCAGAGCTGCTAGTCTGTGATGGTTGATTCTAGTGTGTGCAGAGCTGCTAGTCTGTGATGGTTGATTCTAGTGTGTGCAGAGCTGCTAGTCTGTGATGGTTGATTCTAGTGTGTGCAGAGCTGCTAGTCTGTGATGGTTGATTCTTGTGTGTGCAGAGCTGGCTGCTAGTCTCTGTGTAAAAAAAGTGCCTCCTATTTTCTGTTCTGAATGCCCCTTTATCTAATCTCCATTTGTGACCCCTGGTCCTTCTTTCATTTTTCAGGTTGAAAAAGTCACCTGGGTTGACATTGTCAATACTTTTTAGGATTTTGAATGCTTGAATCAGATCATCGCGTAGTCTTCTTTTTTCAAGACTGAACAGATTAAATTCTTTAAGCCTGTCTGCATACAACATGCCTTTTAAACCCAGGATAATTCTGGTTGCTCTTCTTTGCACTCTTTCTAGAGCAGCAATATCCTTTTTGTAACGAAGTGACCAGAACTGAACACAATATTCTAGATGAAGTCTCAGTAATTCATTGTAAAGTTTTAACATTACTTCCCTTGATTTAAATTCAACACTTTTCACAATATATTCGAGCATCTTGTTAGCCTTTTTTATAGCTTCCCCACATTGTCTAGATGAAGACATTTCTGAGTCAGCATAAACTCATAGGTCTTATTCATAGATTCCTTCTTCAATTTCAGTATCTCCCATATGATATTTATAATGCACATTTTTATTGCCTGCGTGCAGTACCTTACACTTTTCTCTATTAAATGTCATTTGCCATGTGTCTGCCCAGTTCTGAATGCTGTCTAGATCATTTTGAATGACCTTTGCTGTTGCAACAGTGTTTGCCACTCCTCCTATTTGGAACTGCAACCACAATGTAGAAACATATAGAGAGTGTATGGGAATGGTCAATAAACATCACTGCTGTTTCTCTTAAAGCGTGTTTATTTATTTCTAATACTGGACCCTGTCTTAATAATGTATTACATTCTGAATATGAATATAGCTGAATTATTAGATAATACTTAGATTACCAGATACATATTTAGCATTAAAAAGCAATACATGTGATTTATTTAATGTGTCTCAGCCTCCACACAAAGCTGAGCGCAGTGCGGTATACTGTAATGATGCTCCAGTCAGTCTGCCCGACTGCACCTGAACCATCTTAAAAACACGAAGCCTCCTAATAAGCTCATTTGTAAAAGTTAGTAAAGAATGGCGCTATATAATATAACGAAGCTAGAATGTGAACTCCTAGCTGGAGCAACGAGAGAGGGAGAGAGGGGCGGGGCAGAGAAGGAGGGGAGACGCTGCTAGGCAACCGGCTCCTGAACATTCCACTCCGCTGAGCAGAGACCGTTAGGATTTAAAAATGCGAAAGTTCCGAGCGGCGTAAGGCGCTTCGTTTAATTAACATACCGTTGCTGATATACATTTTAATTTTGAAGATAACCATATTTTAAATACTCAAATAGCACTGTATTAAAAAAAAATACTTTACTTCAGTTCCAGACCGTTTTCCAACAAATAAAAGGAGTTACATATTTATAATAAGTATATTTGTTATGATATTAAGACTTAACAAATGTGCTACAGTTTGGTGTATAATTTATTTATTTATTAAATGTTGTAGTATTTCTTTTTTTTTAATATTGTATTGTTTTCACAAAATAACATCCATACATTATCAGTTCATCTGCTAGAGTAATCAAATCACAAATATTACTCGTCAGTAATTCATACATAGACACGCTGTGGTAACTTCAAGAAGTTAAAATGTAAGGCTGGATTAAAGTTTAACCAAATAAATAAGTAAATACATTAATAACGTCATGAAACAAAAATACGTTTTGGTAGCTCATACGTAGGCCTATTTAAATTACAAAATGCGACCTGTTTTAGAAATTGATTTATATACTACCTGCCATTTAAATCTAAATTATATTTAAAACTGTTTGAGGGGCAGACTAGCATAGATGATTTCTAAAATCCATTAATATGTTAAACTATAACACCACATTAGCACTCCGAGAAATATAGAAATTGATCATTTGTAAAGAATTAGCTGTGAGATTATAATCAGAATTATGGATGCATGGATTTTTGATTAAAATATACCACATGTATTTTTCTTTCATGTCGTAATTTATTTATTAATTTCATTGTAACCCCTTGCTGGTGCCACGGCTTGTCTCTGTATCAATTCACTGATATTTGAGGTTTTGTTTAGTACACACTAGCAGGTGATCTGATAATCTTATTGATGTTATTTTGTGAAAACAATAACACGTTAATACTGAGCTACAAAAAATGACTCGACGTGTTGTAACTTGTGCGGGTGATGTCATGGGTTGTCATGGCAGCGCCGATCATCACGGGAGTGGTTATCAGTGGTTGTCGGAGAAACGCTGGAGTTCCGCTGGCTTCCGAGGTATCCAACCCGAATATCTAAATCAATACAGTGACAACAAAGGAATGTGACATATAAACCTAATGACTACATTAATGAAGCAGTAATACACGACAGGGTGTGTGTGTTATCATGAGGTAATATCACCACGCCTTGGGTGCGTTGGGAGGCACTAGACGAAGTCGAGTTCTTCAACCGCCCAGGAAGTGGTGATATATCTCATGATAACACACAGACCCTGGAGTGTATTATTGCTATTATTAAATGGGTCTATGAGTGTGTTGTTGTTGGTAAATAAAGAAGACTTTAAACTTTATTTTAATCATTTTTATTTGTGTCACCTTCCACTGAGAGAAGTAGTTCCACAGTAACAAAAAATGGTTAGATTAACAATTAAACATTTGATTTTAACCCGTTTTGTATAATATTTTCTTTTTCGGGCCTCGCTAATAGTTTCTTGTTTAGGCTTTGTAGATATTGAACTGGATCATTGTTTCAACGTGCATGTCTGGGTTTTGTCCAGTAGATGGCGCTGCTGCTGCTGTTGTGATGTTTTGTTTAGCAGAATGCAGTTCACGTACCGTGTTACAAACGGGACGGCGCTGCACAGAGCGGTACAAACTGTGCAATTAAAATCTCCGGTAGTACTACAGACGGGCCGCCGATAGTCATCTCTGATTAACCCAACATGAATATAAATACAAACTCAGTCTGTTTCAAAGAGCACTCAGAGTGACGGCGCCGGAGAGTCTGATAGCAGGTTTAATAATATGAATGTGCCTGTGTCTGATCGAGTCTCGCATCAAACTCGCCGTCCTCTGTATAATATAAACACATTACCCCCCCGTACTACACACGGGGTTTCCAGTGTTGTGAATTCAGTTCCAATAACTCAGCGCTCTCTTTCTCTCTATATATATATATCTAGTCCTGTTTTACTGTGTCTTTTTCTCCAAGCAGCTCAAAGAATGGATCTTCTGGTTCGGACTGGTGCGCGGATCTAAAGATTCCCCGCATCGGGTTTACCGGTTTGTTACGGAAGAAGGAATCTAATAAGTAGATTATGCCTGTGTAATCACAACTCAGAGGCAGGCAGACCTATGGCATCACACATGGGACTACAGAAAATGGCAAGGGATTCTGGGAATTGTAGTTTGTTTGCAGTATTACCGTTTTGCAACTTAACACTGTAGGCTGCATTAGCCAGTGTATTCGATTTTTTTTTTATCTAACAGGAGTAATACAAACTACACTAAGCAAAAATATAAGAGATATATTTATGTTTTATTTATTTTTTGCATGTGTTTGGATTAATACTTAATATACTTAGTTTTTGTGAACACGATCACCCACAGAACTGTATAATAAAGTTTGTTTCTAGAATTCTGTACTTTGCATGTGTGTGTTTTATAATATGCGTACCTGTCAGCACTGAGCTTTCAAAATAAGGGAGACTGCATGGGGCAGAACTCTGAAACAGGCCTTCACGGGCAGCGTTACCATATGACTTCATGCACACTTGAACACACTGGGATAGTTTAGGCTCTTCAACTGACACCCCAAAACATTGTGGGAAGTGTAGTCCTGCTGTGAACAGTGCCCAAGAGATGTAGAATGTACCAGAATGCATTGCAATTGGAAAAGCCTGAATTGTCCCAATGAACAAGGAGTCACATGGTAACCAGAATGCATGCCTGCCACTGGCTTCCCATGGGTCCTAAAGTACGACCAATACAGACAAGAAGGAACTGCACTGCTGAAAATAGTGATTTTAGAACCTGAAATGTTACAAAAATAATTGCTTTTGCAAAAATGTATGTAGGAGCTGAACTGGAATTTTGATTATTAAAAAAAAAAAGGAATGTATTCTTATTTATTTAGGTATGTGTAATTATTACGGTTTATGGATTGGTATGTGCGTCTTTTCTATGCACTGCACCTTCAAGTGGTAGTTTTCTTTATATCTAATGAATTATAGAATTCAGTGTGGAAAGTAAACAATAAAAAGAAAGAGCACAGATGACACAGTGAGGAGGAGGAGCAGCAAATACAGTTCAACTGAAGACAATTAGTTTCTGCTTTTGAATGGAGTTCCTGGTATGGAACATATTGCTGTATTGGAAGGATTTTCCACTTGTTTTATTATTGATGTAAGTAAATAAAAGCTTATTGTATTCTGAAGATTGGGAAGTTTACACACCTGGAATTATTCTAAAAATTAAGAGCTGAAAGCGAGGTGAAGCACAGTGACTGGATGATGAGTCGTAATGTAGAGGATATCTAGCTTACAAAAACTAACAAGTGGAAAAATCATTTATGAAGCCACCACAATGTAAATTTAAAGAGACAAGAGAATCTGTCAGGGAGAAGGGCCCAGCATAAGGGAAAGTGGACAAGCCTGGCTTTGGTGGTCAACCTTGGTTTAACTTTGCACCAGCTTTTGTTTTCAAATGAAGTTAGTTTAAAACATTTTAACACGACACCCCCCTCATGCATTACTATTTTACAGATGAGGCTGCAAAATAATTAGCAGTTAAACATATATTCATAAATGAGTGAAATAGGGCTCTAGTTTGTTTCTTGTTGAAGCCTGGTTCATGACAATACATAATTGTATACTGAAGTAGAATTTATATATGAAAATTATTACATAAAACATATTTAATAAAGGGACAAATGAAGGGGATGGGGGGTTCTTAATTTTATCATCATGCGAAATAACTGAAGGTATAGTAATTGCCCTGTTACTGTTCAATATAAAAATAGGGTTACAGCTCAATGGAGGAGGAAAGTCTTTGCCCCTGGGTTCACACAGTGAATTAATGAAGGGTCCTTGAATAACACACCATATTGAGAATGGCCTGATCAGGCCAAAGGAAAACATTAAGTGCAGCAAGGAGGAGGAGAGAATCCCACTGACATGGCCATTCTGGATACACACTAAATAAAGAATTAGTCAATTACTTGCTGCACTTTAAATGTCTTCAAAACTAGTATTTGTATAGCTATTTTCACTATCTCATGCAAGGAAGTGTTAATATGACTTTATTACCCAACTATGTCAATGAAGACTGGTCAACAGTAATTTCAGAGTCACTTTAATATATTGTGCAGTATCAAGTGAAACATAAAAATGAATCGCAATACAATAAATCTCTGTTTGTCGCTATACAATCAATATGTTGTGTAGTCTAAATTGTATAAATAAATGCCCGGAAACATTCAAATCCAAACAAGTTAAAAAATGAAATAGAAACAGAGAGAGCTTTGACCTCGACGTGATTTAAACACGAAACCTTTCGATCTAGAGTCAGACATGCTACCTTTGCGCCACAAAGTCTTGGTGTAGTGTATGCTTGTTATGCAATGATAGAGTGCAGAGCAAACATGCCAAACATGGTAATGCCGACGCTGATAGTAGGAAAACACTCGGTATCACCAGGGTCATGGGAAACAGCCGACTCAATACGTGTTTGTAGCCTTTAAAAGTAAAGAAAACATAAAACAATGCAATTTACTTTTATAATGTTCATTATTTGAAACATGGCCATAAACACAGTTGTACTGGCTGGGAATCGTCTCCGGTCAATTACTTGGAAAACAGCTTCGCTGACCAATATATCACCAACGGGGGAAAGCTGGCAGTACTGAGTGACACAGAAGACGGATTCTCTCAGCGCGTCTCCTCTGAATGCGCACTGGCACAAAGGGGCTTTGATCGTCTATTGACGTGGCAGAATGCAATAATGTATTGTATTAATTTACCAACTAAAGAAACATAAATAAAAGTATATGTATTTATTTGTGAATAAACTATCTTGCTTATACGATGGGACCAGAGACCTTACATCCGCAATCTAATGATCGGTCAACCCCAGAGTGACTTTGTCATGACCAGGGATTAATATAATTAAAAAACAAACTGCGATGGTTCCACTGGGGATCGAACCCAGGGCCTTCTGCGTGTAAAGCAAACATGATAACCACTACACTATTGAACCTTGTCAAAACTCCAGAGCGATTGGTGATGAAGACATTTTAATCTGTGACCAGTTCTTGAGTGGCTTGCAGGACGTGATGATGCGGCGAGAAATACGAGCAATGATTTTGTTAAATGATGGTTGTCTTTTACAGATATCCGCAGAGAAGCAGTATTGTGTGTTGAGGCATTTGAGGGAGAAGAAGCTACCGTATTGCAGTGTCAGAGCTCAGTTCAGCAAAAGTCTCAGACTGTGGCTGAAGAAATGCAATTGCTGAGAACAGAATTGCGTGCTGAACTGCAGAGTGACATACAAGGTAAAATGAATGAACTGTCTCGGAGCCTGTTAGGAGAATTGCGTGCGGAGTTGCAGAGCTAGAGATCGACATCTATCCCTACAGAATCAAGATCAGATGGAGTGAGGCCCTCTCATAATAGGGCGGAAAGTCAGTATTCCACTAATCGTCGGCAGTTTAATAGTTATGATCCCCAAGGAATGCCAATCTGTAGACGTTGTCATCTGCCAGGACATATAGAACACTATTGTGGGAGGCCAGTAAGTTCATCGACAGAGCCTTTAAACTAGCCCATCCCACCTTGTTGGACCGAACGGTGGGCCATACTAGTCAAGGTCCAGAAATACCATTGATGGCCGGAGTGATTGGGGATAGTCCTATGGTGGAAGTTTTAATGGAAGGAATTGGAGTACCTTGTCTGCTGGACACAGGTTCTCAAGTTACCATGTTACGACGGAGCTTTTTTGAACAACACTTTGGGAAGCATGGAAAATACCTGCAAGACCCTACTGCTTGGCTCTCTTCATGTGCTGCTAATGGGTTAGCAATTCCCTATGAAGGTTGGGCTGTGATGGACATTGAGATTGGAGGTGCAAGAATTCCTCAACGAGGCATTTTGGTGGTAGAAGATCACTGTTTGCCATCTACACCTGCCTTGCTAGGTATGAATATTATTCAGGAGTGTTGGGAGGAATTGTTCCAAAAGAAACAAACCAGTAAGCTTCAAGGACTGTCATGTCTGAATGCTTCCGGAAGAAAAGCTTGGGGACAGGTCTTGAAGGTATGTGCTAAGAGGGCTGGGTTTGCTGATAAAATTGGACATGTTGGTTTTGTCCGTATGACTAACCGTTTTCCCCTCAAGATTCCAGGATTTAGCGACATGCTCATCCGAGGCCGAGCTGGAGCTGGTCCAGGAGGGCAGGATTACAGCTGTCTAGTGGAACCCTTGGTGGAGCAGCAGTCTTTACTGGTAGGCCGCAGTTTGAATACTGTGGAGAATGGACGACTATTTGTGCGGGTTAGGAATACGGGCAGTGAACCAGTTCTGTTTCACAGCCATCAGAAATTAGGGGAATTGTTTTTAATTCGATCTGAGGAGGTGACTGAAGAACATGATGTTTTTATGGCGCAAATGGAACCAGGAATAGTATAAGTACACCTACTACAGACTGAAAAGGTTGCGTCAGGAGAAAGTGCTTGTAATCATAATGCTTTTGATCTTTCAGATGTAGAATTAAGTGAGGAGCAGCGGATCCAACTGAAGCAGCTCTTGGATAAATATTAAGGCGTTTTTTCTGCCCATGAAGAAGATTATGGACGGACAGGCACTGTGCAACACCAAATACGGACCGGAGATGCTGCCCCAGTGCGAGAAAGGTATAGACGGATACCGCCCAATCTTTTCGGAGAGGTGAGAACCCTGTTGCAGAGTATGCTAGGATCTGGGATAGTAAGGGAAAGTAGCAGCCCTTGGGCTACTCCAATAGTTCTTGTCAACAAAAAAAAAGACGAGACTTTGTGATTTTGTGTTGACTATCGCAAGTTAAACTTAGTAACTCATAAAGATGCGTATCCTCTGCCCAGGATTGAAGAGTCTTTGACCTCTCTGAGAAAAGCTTCTTGGTTATATTATTATTATTATTATTTATTTCTTAGCAGACGCCCTTATCCAGGGCGACTTACAATCGTAAGCAAATACATTTCAAGTGTTACAGTACAAGTAATAATACAATAAGAGCAAGATAAATACAATGACTAGTTCAAGCAAGTACAAGTGTGACAAAATACAATTCAATAATACAGCAGATAAAAGTGACAGTGATAGTTACATCAAGATATGAAGGTTTTCTACGTTGGATCTTGCTAGTGGATTCTGGCAAGTAGAGATTGATCCACGAGATAGGGAAAAGACAGCTTTCCCTACTCCCATGGGATTGTAGAGATGGATCCACGAGATAGGGAAAAGACAGATTTCCCTACTCCCATGGGATTGTAGAGATGGATCCACGAGATAGGGAAAAGACAGATTTCCCTACTCCCATGGGATTGTAGATATGGATCCACGAGATAGGGAAACGACAGATTTCCCTACTCCCATGGGATTGTAGATATGGATCCACGAGATAGGGAAAAGACAGATTTCCCTACTCCCATGGGATTGTAGAGATGGATCCACGAGATAGGGAAAAGACAGCTTTCCTTTCTCCCATGGGATTGTTTGTGTTTGAACGAATGCCTTTCGGCTTATGTAACGCCCCGGCAACATTCCAGCGGCTAATGGAGTGCTGCTGCCTTGAAGAACAGAATTTTGAATCATTGCTTATATATCTTGATGTTATAGTTTATTCTCCAGATTTTGTTTCCCACCTTAAACATCTCGAGTTTATATTTTCTAGGCTGCAACATAATGGATTGAAGCTTAAACCATCTAAATGTTGCTTACTGAAGAAATATGTGCAGTACCTAGGGCACATTGTGTCAGAGAGTGGTGTTCAGGCTGACCCAAAGAAGATTGAGGTTGTCCAGCATTGGAGCTCTCCGACAACTTTAAAGGAGCTTCGTTCATTTCTAGGCTTTGTGGGATATTACCTGCGTTTTATTAAACATTTCCCCTCCATGCACTATTGTGTAATGTGCCGAAGAAAGGAAGAAAACCAGGGTCAGGGTTTGTCCCATGGCAGTGGACCAAAGAGTGTGAAACTGCCTTTCAACAACTTAAACAGCGACTTCCTGATGCCCCTCTCCTGAACTTTGCAGATTTTACAGCTCTGTTTATTCTTTATACGGATGCTAGTAGCCAGGGTCTAGGGGCCGTGCTTTCCCAGAAACAAGATGATTGTGAGAGAGTAATCGCTTATGCGAGCCGGAGTTTGCACCCCACTGAAAAGAATGACGCCAATTATACTTCTTTTAAGCTTGAGTTCTTGGCCTTTAAATTGGCTATTACTGAAAAGTTCCACGAATATTTGGCAGGCTCTCACTTTACCGTCTTCACTGATAATAATCCTCTGGCCCACCTACAGACTGCTGATTTGGGCGGAGTAGAACAATGGTGGGCAGCACAGCTGGCTAATTATAACTTTGATGTTAAATACCGACCAGGTAGAAGCAATGCTAATGCCGATGCTTTGTCCCGATACCCACCCGCTTCAATATTGGCTGAGGTGGAAGATCGAGATGGATTGGAGGTTCCGGCATTTTGTCTGTGTCAATAATGGATTACATAGACTTTCCTGCCCCATGTTGCTTTCTGCTTAGATGTGGTCTCAGGTTCGGCTGAGTTCTGCTCCCTCGATCACGTTCTGCAGCATCTCACCTTGCTAATCACTCCCGTATGCTTTGGCGGTTTAACAGTTTGGTCTCTGTGGCGCAATCGGTTAGCGCGTTCGGCTGTTAACCAAAAGGTACGTTGTTCAAGCCCACCCAGGGACGATGCTTTTGCATTTCTTAATCACATTAGAAAATGGCACTCTGATACGTTGTTATTTCTTCCAATTACACTGAAGAAAAAAATGTGCTGTTTTTTAGTTCAAAACAATAATCGTCTTGCTGTTTGCCAAAACCCAGGATCAAACCAGGGACCTTTAAAGCTTCAGTCTAACGCGCTCCCAACTGAGCTATTTCGGCTTGACAAGACTACCGTTTCGACATAGGATTCTTTTTGGCAATCGCTTTTTTGTCAATCCAGTAAACCTCTGTGTGATGAGAAACGTTCAACAGCTCGGAAACACCATAATAGAATCCGATGCCTTTACAAATGCATTTAGAAACTTTTAAGTTTTCTCCCAAATGCGGTTCTCAACAAATGTTTTTTTTTTTTTTGTATTCCATCCAGAGTAAGTCTAAAAGGCAAACACTGGAACTGGCTGCCTGAAAGTGCAGCGCCTGAACTGCCTCAACAAACGCTTAGCTCTAAAACGTGTACATTGAAAGTCTATTAACATCTTTAACACAATCATCTGTATTCCAATAGCGGTTAATCCACGGGGTGATCAATAAAGTGACTGCTGGCTTTGTTTAAATATTAACAAGACGTTTTCAGGATTCACGCGTATTTTGAACAAGCACAATAGAATATGGTAGTGAAAGGACAAGCAAATAACAGGTTTATTGGCTCTGGTCTTGTATCATCACCCTGACAACTGTCCATAAGAAAGTGGCATTAATAAAAACGTCATTATGCAAGGTTCCCAATGCGCAAATACGCAACATATTTAAACTTCTTCACAATCTTAAACCTTAAATCTTATAGAGTTTCAACAAAGGCATTTGACTACAACGATTGGTAAAAGTTGTGAACCACAAAAACTGATATTTCATTACAAACACGTTACAAATGAAAGCAAACTTCAAGCCATTTATATTCTCAATTAACACAAACTGTTCAATTGCTAAAAAAAAATATAAAAAATCTCCCTTTGTGCTTCTCGGAAGACATACGATGGAGGGCGCACTGCAGTTTTTCAGTCTGGGGAATATTACAAATTAGCAGACTGTGCTTTAAAATTCACATGTAGGGCGGGTGTCTCTGTTACAAAGAATTGTCACACTGTATGTGTCTTCATAATACGTTGGGAGTAAATACTCAGATACCTTAAAACTATTTGGAGAACGCGGGCATCGATCCCGCTACTTCTCGCATGCTAAGCGAGCGCTCTACCATATGAGCAATTCTGCTTCTATATATTTTTTTGGCAATCTAGTCTGCCATTTGCAAATTCAAAAAATAAATTCACTAAATAGCAAATATTTCGACGAGGTATGTTTTCAATTTCTTCAAGTTGTTGTCTCAGCTCGTTGATTCAGTCGGTTTAAAATCCACCTCTGTGTCCCGATGCAGCAGCGCTGTGTGCTGTGGCTCAAGCATGTTTGACGAGGCAGGCAATGCAAAAATGCCAAAACTTGCTTTTGTATCATACAACAAACTTAAGGCATGCTTCAAAGACTTGGCTGTCTCAAGTTAGTTTGTATTGTTAATGTAACACCTCGTTGTTGCCCAGTCATTGTATCATATGAAGTAGAACTTGCCAGTTGGGGGCGACGGTCTGCCAATAAAAGTTCTGACTATATTTGCAAGGATCATTTCTAGAGTGAAACATGTTTTGAAGGGATTGGTCTCGGTATCCACTAGGAGGAGTGGGAGTGTTTTCTTCTCAGCACCGGGCTGACAATGAGTGTTGTTTTCGGGCACCTGCTCGCTGCTAGTGATGACCACTCCAATCTTCAGTCGGGGGTTGTTGAAGGAAGGGGACACATTTTGAGTGCGTATCTCATACTGGTAGAAACACAGAAAAAAGAAACCATCAAGCCTATAATTGTTCAGTTGTTTAAATCAATAAGCAAATTTCAAATTGATCATTGCTAATATTAAAACAATTTAAGAACACTTTAAATAGGCCTTGACTAATATAAAAAATATAGTCATGTGATTTGCACTGCGCAGGACCAGATTGAGCTTAAATAAAGACATTACATCTGAAAATAACTTGTGCTTACCCCCACTTACAAGGAAAGTGTCAAACTTTGTATTCGTTCTCATAACGTGTTAGAAAATGTAAACAGCAGTTGGAGAATGCCGAAGTCGACCTTCCTGGCATGTTAAACGAGGGCATTTCTCATGTAAGCTACTTCCAGTAATAGATCGTTTATACTGTTCTCAATGGTCCGCATCCCAGCCTGAGACCACGATCCAGTGGCCGACGGAGATGTTTTTCAAAGTAATATGTTATTTGGAATATTAAAACAATCAAGTTAAATAACACATGCTTGGACACAAAATATTTTTCATTGACTTCAACAAGTAGTCTGTTTACAACAAAAATGCAATCTGTGTTAGGAACACTATTTTAGTCTGATTTAAAATGGAAATTAAAATGGTATTGAGTGCTGACAAGAGTTTGGTATCAGCTGTTGATTTCCTTGAAACTGGATGTCACCAGAAACAGCTTTGATGACACAAAGTTGTATGACACAAACCCCAAGAATGTTATTCCAGATTCATTGTCGCTAAGAAACAACTGCAGCCTCCCGGCCTCAATACAAATAATACCAATAAAAAATCGAATTACATATATTTAAAAATGAAGGGTCTTACCCATCTGGAATGATTGGTTCTGCATTTATACAGTATCAACCTTAATCTGAGTTGAAAGGCACCCAACCTGTGGAGGATTTTAAATGTGAGGGGATGTGAATAGAGTCAAATACATTTGCATCATTCTGTAAATATATATATTTCAAGTAACTGTAGCTTTATTTTTTATTTTTTTTAATACTTTTTTATTTTATAACTGTAGCTTTATTATCATAATGAAAACATATTACACATGACCACAGTTCTGTAACAAAATGACAATAACAAAGACGTTCCCATACCGGGACGAATCCGGGCCGCCTGGGTGAAAACCAGGAATCCTAACCGCTAGACCATATGGGAAGCTGTTCATATTTTTTAAGTATTGCTTTCAAAACAGTATCATTTTTCAATGAAAACAAACAGTTAAATACAGTACTATAACGTTCATGGATACATAATTAAAAGTAAATGATAGAAAAACACAATGTATCCTATACTATCAATGTACAATGCACTATTATGGTACTATAATGCAGTACCACCATGATAATACGATTGTACTTTTTATTTCTAAGAAGTATCATGGTATCTACAGTATAATGCAACACTATACCATGGTACTATATGGTACTATTTACTCCCGTATGCTTTGACAGGTTTACAGTTTGGTCTCTGTGGCGCAATCGGTTAGCGCGTTCTGCTGTTAACTGAAAGGTTGGTGGTTCAAGTCCACCCAGGGACGATGCTTTCTGCATTTCTTAATCACATTAGAAAATGGCACTGATACGTTGTTATTTATTCCAATTATACTGAAGAAAAAAATGTGCTCTGTTTTTTAGTTCAAAACAATAATCGTCTTGCTGTTTGCCAAAACCCGGGATCGAACCAGGGACCTTTAGATCTTTAGTCTAACGCTGTCCCAACTGAGCTATTTCGGCTTGACAAGCCTACTGTTTCAAGATAGCATTCTTTTTGACAATCCCCTTTTTGTTAATCCAGTAAACCTGTGCCCTCGTCCCCTGCCCTCTCTCCGCCGCTGCTCCTCCAACCCCTCTAACCTCATCCGTCTGCCTCCCCCACTCCCTGCCAGTGAATATTAAAGAATGTTAAAATGCCCCTTTAGCAGGCCAGCATTTTAAACACAATGATTCTCTGGAACTCTCACTCTTCTGCTAACAAAGCTGATTTCATCTTTGCCTTTGCCTCCCACCTCTCTCACGATTTCCTTGCTTTCACTGAAACCTGGCTGTCCCCTGATAACACTGTAACTCCTGCTGCCCTGTCCTCTCTCTACGTCCTGTCCCATACTCGGCGTCTCACTGGACGGGGAGGTGGGACTGGTCTTCTCCTCTCTCCCTCCTTACTCTTTTCTGTCCCCTCCGACCTCTTCTCACTCTCTGTTAATACCTTTGAATTTCATGCAGTCCAACTAACCTCTCCCTGTCAACTCCTGCTAATTGTACTGTACCGTCCCCTGGGCCTCTCGCTCACTTTCTGGATGAACTCGACTATCTACTCTCCTCCCTCCCTCTCTGTCTACCCCAACTGTCCTGTTAGGTGACTTCAACATCCATCTCTCCAACCCCAGCCACTCTGCTGGATTCCTCCCTCTCCTTCACTCCTTCGACTTCTGTCTCTCTCCATCCCCTCCTACCCACAAAGCTGGCCGTCAACTGGACCTCACCTTCTCCAGGGCCTGCTGCCCCTCCACCCTCTCTGTCACCCCCTGGACCTCTCTGATCACTATTTCATCTCTTTTCTCTGTCTCTCCCCTCTCCCTGCTCCTCCTACCCCCACTGTCACCTCTCGCCGTAACCTCCGCTCTCTCTCCCCTCTGTCCTTGCCTCCACTGCTCTCTCTCACCTCCCTCCTATCGACTCCTTTTCACAACTCTCCGTAGACTCTGCTACCTCCACCCTCTTCTCCTCCTCACCTCCTCCCTCGACTCCCTCTGTCCCTCACCTCCCGACCTGCTCGCCCCTCCCTCCCCATCCCTGGCTCTCTTCTGCGCTCCACTCAGCAAGAATCACACTGCGATCTGCTGAAAAGAAATGGAAGAGAACCAAACTCCCTGCTGCCCTAGACCTTTACCGCACTCTCCTCTCCTCCTTCTCCTCTACTCTCTCCTCTGCTAAATGTACTTATTTCCAATCTGTAATCCAAGCCTCCACTAACAACCCACGTAAACTATTCTCTACCTTCTCCTCCCTCCTAAACCCTCCCTCCTCCCTCCTCTATCTCCTCTGATGACTTTGCCTCTTCTTCTCTTCTAAAATCTCAGATATCCGCAAACTCTTTAACACCTCTCCCTCCCCGCACCTCCTCCTGCTCCAACCCCTACACCCACTGCATCCCCTACTAACTCACCCTCCTTCTCCACCTTCTCTGCCCCTCTCAGACTCTGACCTCTCCTCCTGCTCCAGGGTCACAAACCCACCACGTGTGCCCTGGACCCCTCCCCTCTCACCTCTTTCAAGCTGCTGCTCCTGCTCTACTTCCCTTCATCTCCTCCCTTCTCAACACCTCTCTACTTTCTGGTCTCTTTCCCTCTGCCTTCAAAAAGCCTCTATCACTCCCATCCTCAAAAACCTACCCTCGACCCCACCTCCCTCCAGAGCTACCGTCCTGTCTCCCTCCTACCCTTCCTCTCCAAAACCCTCGAGCGGACTGTACACCGCCAGCTCTCTGCTTTCCTGTCCAACCACTCTCTGCTCGACCCTCTCCAATCTGGCTTCCGCTCTGCTCACTCCACTGAAACCGCCCTCCTGTCTGTCACCAACTCACTTAAGTCTGCCCGAGCTGCCTCTCTCTCCTTTGTCCTAATTCTCCTCGACCTCTCTGCTGCCTTTGACACTGTTGATCACTCTATTCTACTATCATCTCTTGCTGACCTGGGGATCTCTGGCACTGCTCTGGCCTGGTTCTCCTCCTACCTATCCAAACGCACTTACCAGGTAACCTGGCGTGGAGCAACCTCCACACCTCACCCTCTCTTAACAGGAGTCCCCCAAGGGTCAGTCTTGGGTCCTCTCCTGTTCTCTCTCTACACCCGCTCCCTGGACCTCCTCATCGCATCCTATGGTTTCTCATACCATTTTTATGCTGATGATGATCAGATTTTCCTCTCCTTCCCCACCTCTGACTCCACCATCTCCTCCCGTATCTATACCTGTCTGTCTGCTATTTCCTCCTGGATGCACTCGCATCACCTCAAACTCAACCTCTCTAAATCTGACCTCCTTTTCTTTCCCTCCTCCTCCCCCTCCTCTGATCTCTCTATCTCTGTTCCTCTGGAATCTACCACACTCTCTCCCTCTTCCTCCACTAAGAACCTCGGAGTCACCCTGGACCCCTGCCTCTCTTATTCCCAGCACATCTCCACTCTGGCACGCACTTGCCGATTCTTCCTGAGCAACATCCGAAGAATCCGACCCTTCCTCACCAACTATGCCACCCAGCTCCTGGTCCAGGCCTTGGTACTTTCCCGCCTAGACTACTGCAACTCCCTCCTGGCTGGCCTCCCTGCGTCCGCCACCCGTCCGCTCCAGCTCATCCAGAACTCCACTGCTCGCCTGGTGTTCTCTCTGCCTTGCTTCTCCCACGCAACTCCACTACTCCGCTCACTCCACTGGCTACCGATCACCGCTCGCATCCAGTTCAAAAGTCTCTTGTACTAGCCTACAGATGCCTTGACCAGACTGCACCCAGCTACCTCCAGACCCTCATCTCTCCCTACACCCCCAATCGACCTCTCCGCTCCGCCTGCACTAGAAGACTGGCTCTACCTCCTCTACGCTCCCCTGCCTCCAGAGCCCGCTCCTTCTCCACCCTCGCTCCGCAGTGGTGGAATGACCTACCTACAGATGTCAGGACCGCCCAGTCCCTGACCACATTCCGGCCTCCTTAAGACTCACCTCTTCAGACAGCACCTGTAGAACTCCTCTGTTTCTCCCTGGGACACTTTCACCCTTCCTTAAAATATGCTTTACTTACTCTTACCTGCCCCTATTTTACTGCATTTAATCCTGTACTTCAGAGTACTGTAATCTGCCAAGTGTTTAAACTGTAGTATTTGGTATTTAATCATATCTTGATGTAACTATCACTGTCACTTTTATCTGCTGTATTATTGAATTGTATTTTGTCACACTTGTACTTGCTTGAACTAGTCATTGTATTTATCTTGCTCTTATTGTATTATTACTTGTACTGTAACACTTGAAATGTATTTGCTTACGATTGTAAGTCGCCCTGGATAAGGGCGTCTGCTAAGAAATAAATAATAATAATAATAATAATAATAATAATAATAATAATAAAGAGGTGCAACATTTAATCATCAACAAAATAAACAAAACATTCAATTAAATGTGGACCTAAATGTAACACCTAGCCAATAAGGCAAAGGCAATAGCAACTAAAAACACAAGGAAAGATTATAACCCAGGAAGACAAGTTATCTATATGTATTATTCACAGCAATCTTCCAGAACTGGCAAGACAGCAATTAGAGATAGCTGCAGTTCTAAAACAAAGTTAACAAAAAAACAAACAATGTACTAGCTTTATTACACACGTTAAAATCAGAAATAAAAAGACACGAGTTAAAAGAACATAAAAAACGGTAATAAATACAATGGCTTTTCTCACACACACAGGAACGAGAGGGAGGAATCACAAGGACAACAGCAGCAGGCTTTAAACTGTACTACCACAAACACACACACACACACACACACACACACACACACACACACACACACACACACACACACACACACACACACACACAAACAGGTTGGCCGCCCTGCAGTGAATGGATTAACCTAAATAAAGAAAAAACACAGCCGTCAGACACTTCCAACTTTCATGTAAGTTACCTTGTGCAAAACAGCATTTACACAGATTGTCTGACTACAAACAATCTAGTTTTCATAAGACTCACAAAACAAACAGAATCAATATTCTCACTTGCTTTCCTGGACTCCAATGCAGCCCCACCTGTCCTTGCCGTTTCTCTCTCTGTACAAAATGAGCTCCTGTTTCTCCTGAACGTAGAATATTTATACAGAGAAAACCAATAAAGAATTTAGCAGCCAATCCCCTAATCAACCAATAACCATGTGAACACAATTTGAATTCAGGTAACCCCCTCCCCCATGCCAGAGTTAGTTTAGTCCTTTCATTATCAGGCGGCATCAGCGTCGAAGCAGCGAGTTTATCGCAGATATATAATCTGTGTTTTGTGTAATGATATTGATACCCCCCCCCCTCTTCTTCAGCACGAGATGTTCAAACACTAACGGTATATCCTTATTTTTTTAGAAGTGTATTAGTTAATTCAAGTTCAGCGCTATTGTTACAAACAGATCCAAAATGGCGCAGGCATGGGCGCAGTTTCATAGCTTTCTCTTCGCTAGTCTTGGAGGTTCAGTGTGTGTGAACTTGTTTTTGGTAAATACAGCACAGGGTAGCAGAAAGGTCATTCTTTACGAGTAAACTTCCAGGCAGTAACCTCTGCTATTTCTACCCCATGCTTTTATTTAGTTTCTCTTAAACTGTATTATTGTATCCTATTCTTTATACAGGACAGTATTCCTCCCTGCTGTCCAGCGGCACAGATTTAGAATCTTCCTCAGACTGCTGTTGAACTAAACCAGGCAACAGAGCAGCCTCCACAGCAGCAGAAGAGTCATCAGGCAATGAGACACGCCAAGGAGTGCGCTGCTCAGGAGACTCGAGGGGTCGATTATCAAAGCGTTTCTCCAGGCTTTAATTAACTTCTATTGATTTTAAAAGGACAAAACATCATGTTAATGTTACAACATGAAAAACTAAACACATGGAGAGTGCTGAAGAGGGCTTGAAATACAGTGTATTACTCAGCTGTTTGGTTCTAGTTTTGTAAAATGAACAGGTGGTTTACCTCTTTAAAATAAATAGGAGTTAATTAAAGACTGGCGTAAAAGCTTTGAAAAGATGTCCTGAGGTGTCTTATTGTGATTAAAAAGCGTCCCATTCCACAAGAAAAACCTGAGAGGCGTTAAAAAGCTAAAGCTCTTTGAATGAAATGCTTTTTATTATATGAATAACTACGCAGTGGAGTGACAGAGCAGGTTAATAAACTAAATGTATTGAATGAATAATGAAATCAGATAATATATGTCAGAGAGTGAGAGGTTTGTATTAAACAGTCCAGTTACAGTGTTTTTTTTTAAGTTTTTATAAAGTTTAACCTAAGAAACCACGTAAATAAACTGAAAAGGATGAAAGAAAACTAAAGAAGGTCTGATTTCTTAAGTTAATGTTTTGTTGTATAAAGTCACTCTTTTTATTGTTTGTTCATACACACTGAATGAAAGCAGTGAAGTAGCACAGTAGACCTGCACGCTGGGTAGAAGGGCATCACTCGTATGCAGAGCAGAGAACGACCAGCACAAGCAACAGAACCAGCTTGCATTGTAGATATTTCAAATGAATGATTACTCATTGTATTAAAGAAGGCTGTCTGCGCCCCTTGCCCAGAGCAGCCATTTTAAATGCAGTTATCTGTTTATAAGCACATGGCAACAGACAAGTGCTGTTCATGTTCAGCACTGACATGAAGGTGACATCATAAAGGAAAGTGATGTCATAATGCCTCTGGCAGTGAATTTTCAGCAGAATCTTCATTGCAGAAATTTACTCCTGAGAGGTAATTTCACAGAGTTTCTGTTCCCTGGGTAATTATTTATTTATAAGATCAATATACATGCATTGTAATTGAGATGTGTATATTAAATAGACAATATCATAAAATATAAGTCACTATTAATTGTAATTGACATGTGGTTTATGTGTGTTTTTAGTTATTATATTTGGGGATTAGTATCCCCGCTCTATTGAGCCGCACCTCTTTGTATTGTATTCTATTGTATTCATCATTATTCTTTAAAGGGTGTGTGGTTTGCATCCTGTGGTTCATAATATGTATTTTATTCTTTAACTTTGTTTATTTAAGATTACCGGATAGTAAAACATTCCTACTGCAATTACTGAACATGTTCCCCATCACAAGGACTGTGATTTCCAGTGTTGGGTCCGTATGGCCAGTCTTCAGGGAGAATGTGTCATGTGCTTAGTGATGTCATTGCTGATGTCATATGTGATGTCAAGTGTGACAGGAAACACACACATAAGGGTGCAGAGTTAAGGTTGCGTTGCTATCTTAACTTGCAATGTCCAAACCTTTGAACTTTTGCAACCAAACCTTAATGTTACTTTAACAAAGTGTTTTGCCATTGAATTTATTTATAACAGAGTTAGGTTTTGTCTTTTTATATTTATTTTTTTCAATTGTATATGTATTAATCACTGTTTCTTTCTTTCGAATCTCATACACATGAATTGACTTTATTCTGTATTAGATATGTACTGCCTGTTTGCTCATGTTATTGTATATGTGTGTATGTGCGATTTGTACTTCACATCTGATCAATCCTCATTTCATTGTCCAATGAATTCACATCCTCAGCAGTTTCATTTCTATACACTTTATAAAATCCACACTTTAAAATTATGATTTTATTTTTTATTTTAATTGTCTGTCTTACCTATCTTACCTGAATCTGCTAAATTCTGATTTTAGTTCTGCCTTTTTCACAATATGTTTTTATTAGAGATGTATTATTTATTTATTATGTGTTGTCAGTGCAGGTCAAGAAACCAGAATAAGATCTTCATCTCTTTATTATTAACATTATTTATTTATTTATTTATTAATTAGCAGACGTCCTTATCCAGGGCGACTTACAGTCGTAAACAAAAAATACATTTCAAGAATCACAGTACAAGTATTAATACAATTAAGAGCAAGATAAAATGCAATTACTTCTGTTCTAGCAAGTACAACATTTTTGTGTGTGTTTTTAGTTATTATATTGTGCATTGTATTCTATTGTATTCATTATTATTCATTAAGGGGGGGGTTTGCATCCTATGGTTCATAATATATATATATATTTTTTATTCTTTAACTTTGTTTATTTAAGATTACCGGATAGTAAAACATTCCTACTGCAGTTACTGAACATGTTCCCCATCACAAGGACTGTGATTTCCAGTGTTGGGTCCGTATGGCCAGTCTTCAGGGAGAATGTGTCATGTGCTCAGTGATGTCATTGATGATGTCAGGTGTGACGGGTACACACGCATAGCAACCAGAATTATCATGGGTTTAAAAGGCATGTCATATGCAGACAGGCTAAAAGAATTGATTCTATTCAGTCTTGAACAAAGAAGACTGATCTGATTCAAGCACTCAAAATTCTAAAAGGTATAGACAATGTCCCTGTTTCTCCTCAACATAGTATAGTTATACAGAGAAAACCAATAAAGAATTTAGCACCCATTTACCTAATCAACCAATAACATAGACCGTGTGAATTAAATATATTAGCACCACGTGCAATGTACAACTTGCATCGGGAGCGTCAATTAGAAAACATGAAAGAACCGCTTCAACTGACAGGTAGTTAATGTATTAGCAGCGTCTAGTGCAGTGTGAAAAGATTAATTAACCCGTTCTAGTGCTAGTTTATACATGTATACAAACAATTTATAAATAAATAAATTATACACCAAACTGTAGCGCATTTGTTTAGCTTTAATAGCATAACAAATATACCTACTTATTTTAAATACGTACTTATTTTATTTGTTGGAAAATGGTCTGGAACTGAAGTAAAGTATTTTTAATACAGTGCTACCTGAGTATTTCAAATATGGTTATCTTCAAAATTAAAATGTATATCAGCAAAGATATGTTAATTAAACAAAGCACCTAACGCCGCTCGGAACTTTCGCATTTTTAAATCCTAACGGTCTCTGCTCAGCTGAGTGGAATGTTCAGGAGCCGGTTGCCTAGCAGCTGCCTCCCCCTCCTTCTCTGCCCCGCCCCCTCTCTCCCTCTCTCGTTGCTCCAGCTAGGAGTTCACATTTAGCTTCGTTATATTATATAGCGCCATTCTTTACTAACTTTTACAAATGAGCTTATTAGAGGCTTCGTGTTTTTAAGATGGTTCAGATGCAGTTCGGCAGACTGACTGGAGCATCATTACAATATACCACACTGCGCTCGGCTTTGTGTGGCGGCTGATACACAAAATAATGAACGACTGTTAAATAAATCACATGTATTGCTTTTTAATGCTTAATATGTATCTGGTAATCTAAGTATTATCTAATAAATCAGCTATATTCATATTCAGAATGTAATACAGTATTAAGACAGGGTACAGTATTATAAATAAATAAACACACTTTAAGAGAAACAGCAGTGATGTTTATTGACCATTCCCATCCATTCTCTATATGTTTCCATGTTGTGGTTGCAATCCACAGGGACAAGGGACTCAATGATGTTAAAATAAACTCCTGAACATTCCACTCCGCTGAGCAGAGACCGTTAGGATTTAAAAATGCGAAAGTTCCGAGCGGCGTTAGGCGCTTCGTTTAATTAACACACCGTTGCTGACATACATTAGAATTTTGAAGATAACCATATTTTAAATACTCAAATATTACTGTATTAAAAAGCACTTTACTTCAGTTCCAGACCGTTTTCCAACAAATAAAGAAGGTACGTATTTAAAATGAGTATATTTGTTAAGATATTAACACTAAACGAATGTGCTAGTTTGGTGTATAATTTATTTATAAAATGTTGTGGTGTTTCTTTTTTAATATTAATATTTTATTGTTTTCACAAAACAACATCCATATATTATCAGTTAATCTGTGTAATCAAATCACAAATATTATCAATAATTCATACATAGGCACGCAGTGGTAACTTGCACAAGTTTATGGGCGCGTTAAGTAAGTGAGCCGCCCACTGAGCTGAATTTAAACGACTTCACGCTCTGCTACACGAGAGCGCTGAGCCACTTTAAAATGGTGACTAATAATTGTTTGCTTTTTGGTATTTGTGATGTTCTGGTTGATGGAATGTCCCGAGATGAGGGTCTCAGTGTTATTGAATTCCTAAAATCAGGAATGTTAGTTTTAGTATATACTTATATTTATATTTGATTTGATTGTAAATGTGTTTATTTTTGCTTTCTAATACGCCCGTTGTGGTGTTTGCCTCTTGTAAATAAATACTGCGCGCAATTTCATGAATTTTATTAACAAATTCTGTTAATTTCATATATACAACTAGATGGTAACTTTACAAGTACAGTTGTGGGGCTTGCTTTATTGGGAAAGTGGTCAAAGTAGCTGATTGTCTCATGCTTAGAATGTGCTAGAATTTGAAATTTCTCAAAGTTCTATGACAGTTAATTCAACAGTGGGAAGTAGCCTACTGAAAAGAAGTTTGCGGTTACTAAAACAGCTGTACCTCTTGATTGGTAGACGCCATTCCTGTTTTGATTTCAGATTTGAATAGCAGAGAAGTAGAGGAAGATTCCATATGCTCTAACTTTTTGTCTTACTTGTTGGGAAAGTGGTCAAAGTAGCTGATTTGTGTTAAAAGTTACATCGTTTACAGTAAATAGAATGTTGGAAGTCTGGGAGTTTTTAAACAATGGGGAGCTTTAGAATGATGAAAAAGTCCCATTAAAGTGAATGAAGATGGACAAAAAGGACAAAAAGCATAATAGTTTAAAAAGTATACAAGATATCAAAAAGTTGTATACAAGCACACTATTCCAGACCGGTCTACACGTTTTAAAGTTTGAACGGCGTTTGTAGCTTAAACGGGTGTAAGAGGAGTAGCGTGCCAAAGAATAATAATAATAATAATAATAATAATAATAATAAAGAAGTATGTCAAAGATTTAAAGTGGAGACTCTTGCATCGCAAGCCCCACTAATTAAATATTTTCCCCTCTCCCGGTTTCTTTATTGTTGTCAGATACAGTTTTGTAAGTTCTTTTTAAATTTCATCATTTGTCACACACTACTGAACTTATAAAACTGTATCCAACCACCTGAATATTTAATGCAACTCTGTCCAGACACGTTTCTTCTGCCAGGTTTGTGGAGCTGCTCCTTGTTAATCCAGCGTGTATCCTGAAAGATGCCACCACTCTGTTGGATATTGCATTACATGTGCTGCCTATAGACCTTTTGGGTAAATTGCAATGAACTGAAAGGAGCAGACTAACTGGGGATGATCCCGTGGTTAGTACGGAGGACGGTACTAAACTAGTACACACGTTTAATACCAATTGCAACTCAAGAGTCACCAGCTGTGTATTCAAATGTGTTTCAATTGCAACAAACCCAGATTAACTGCTGTTGCCCTCTAGAGGTTACTAAAACAATACCAAGTGAGTCTAGCAGTTTCTGTAGTGCTTTGACAGCGCGTCTAAAATGAACTGCGCGTGAAAATGAATTGGACCTGACGCGCACTTAATAAATGGACTGCAAAGGGTTAAAAGGCCCTGCATATCAACAAAGCACTCACTAGGCATCTCCAGCCCCGCCCCACCCTTTCGTTCGCTATAGCTTTCACATATGCTAATAAATAATAATAATAATAATAATAATAATAATAATAATAATAATAATGTCGTATATACCGATCAATCATCTCCTGATCACTCGTTTTATCACCAAACGCCTCAATAATGCGATCCAAGTCATTATTTTATTACTATAACATCTGAAAAAAGCTCTGCAAATGTCCGTCATATTCTCTGAGCGCTGATGCAGTAGCAGCCAGCTTGTTTCCTTATGGCTGCCGTTATCTGATGCCAGGGGCAAGTATGACTATTCATGAGATACGCCCTTTTTCTCGGCTTGTCTCAGCTCCTGTCGCCCCACTCGCCATTGAATGGTTTTCTCGGCTTTTTCGGAGAAAAAACGACTAGAAACCCGTTTTTTGTGTCTTTTTGATGATGTCGGACAGGGTCCAACATTGGACCGGATAGGAATAATTGCAATGTCGGACCAGGTCCCACATAGGACCGCAAAGGGTTAAGACCAGATGCAGAGGTGATGCAGTGCAGAAATAATCACAAGTGAAAACTGTAATCCAATTTGGAAATGTTATTTTTATACAAATTCTGGTCTGGTGACCAAACAATAATCCTCCGGCAATACACCCCTGGTGTAAAGCTCGGCAGGAAAATAATAATGATTTGTAAACAAAACAAATAATAACACGTTATCCGCTCCCACAATACTACTAACACAAATCACCAGTCCGGGTGCGTGCAGTAGTGCTCAAGGTGGGTGATAACAAATAACAGTGACTGTGGTGTTGTTGTTCCGGGTAGTGCTGGCCCAAGGAGACAGCTCCGGAGACGCGTTAGCCTTCTAGTGAATTTACAAACAAAAGACAATTACTAACAGTGCTACAAACAAACAAAACACTCACGAATACTTTTCGTTTCTTTTTGGTAACTCTCCCGGTCCTTCCAGTTCTGTGCGTCTCTGAACCCAAGCGAAGGAAAAGATTTACAATTCTCTGGCCCCCTTTATACAATCATGCATGACCCCTTGGTAAACGATTGCAGCTGACTCTATTGCCTGCAGCTGCTATTCTGAAAGAATGGGTCTGTCTCCTTCAGTTTGACACGCTCCCCTTCTCAGTGTCTCTGGATTCAGACTGGCTCTCACTCCTGGGGACCCCCTTCATTTACTGCAGGGTGAGAGAGAGACAAGGAATCAGTCAGCTCTCCACACACTCAAACAAGTAGGATGGAGAGGTGAGGGACTGGGAGGGAGGGTGGCTGGCTCCAGTGTGAATTCGCTGGTGTCTTTTTAGTTTTCCTTTGTAAGTGAAGCTTTTCCCACATTCAACACAGTGATATGGCTTCTCTCCAGTGTGAATTCGCTGGTGTCTTTTTAGGTTTCCTGACTCACTGAAGCTCTCCCCACATTCAGTACATTGATATGGCTTCTCTCCAGTGTGAATTCGCTGGTGTCTTTTAAGGCTTCCTAACTCACGGAAGCTCTTTCCACATTCAGTACAGTGATACGGCTTCTCTCCAGTGTGAATTAGCTGGTGATTTTTTAGGGCTCCTAACTTACGGAAGCTCTTTCCACATTCAGTACAGTGGTGCGGCTTCTCTCCAGAGTGAATTCGCTTGTGTTTTTTTTAGTTTTCCTTTGGCAGAGAAGCTTTCCCCACATTCAACACAGTGATATGGCTTCTCTTCAGTGTGAAGTCGCTGGTGTCTTTTTAGGCTTCCTGATGCATTGAAGCTCTTCCCACATTCAGTACAGAGGTGTGGCTTCTCTCCAGTGTGAATTCGCTGGTGTGTTTTTAGGCTTCTTGGCTGACTGAAGCTCTTCCCACATTCATTACATTGATGTGATATCTTTGGCTGGGATATGTTTTCTGTATCCTTAAACAAGCCAATAGACTTCTCTTCAATGTGGACAGGCTGCAGTTCAGTCTTTTCTAATTTAATGTGGACAGGCTCCAGTTCAGTCTCTTCTTCAAGGTGGACAGGCTCCAGTTCAGTCTCTTCTTCTTTAATGTGGACAGGCTCCAGTTCAGTCTCTTCTTCTTTAATGTGGACAGGCTCCAGTTCAGTCTCCTCTTCTTTAATGTGGACAGGCTCCAGTTCAGTCTCTTCTTCTTTAATGTGGACAGGCTCCAGTTCAGTCTCTTCCTCTTTAATGTGGACAGGCTCCAGTTCAGTCTCTTCCTCTTTAATGTGGACAGGCTCCAGTTCAGGCATCTCCTGTTTAATGCAGACAGGTACCAATTCCTGAACCTCCTCCTGTTTAATGTAAACAGACTCCATCTTTGTTCCTTGGCTTTCACCAAGATAAGGCAGTCCTGAAAAAAGAAAACAAAATGAAGTATTACGATCTGTTCTATCGGTGTGTTTACACTTACAACTCGGACCTGGACTGGCTCAGGTTCGATCAGATTCAAAGAGTCCTATCATTTGAGCCCGTTTACAATTGAGCACAGTCCTAAGCTGGCTTTGGACCCTTATGCGAGTGCATAGCCCCTGAACTGCAGTGTGTGCCCGATGACATCATATCAACCACTCCATGCTTGAAGACATTTCCCCTCCCAGAACACAGAGGCGGAAGTGTTTAAATCAACAGCAAGCCTGTCATTTGTGTGTTTCTACTCCAAGGTGGTCGTTCCGTTCCAATTAAGATTTCATTCTGTCATCAGAAATGGAGCGGAACATTGAAAACGTGCATATGGGACATTTAAATAAACAGGTGTTATTACCTACATTTACACATCAGTCTGAAACCTTCTATGGAAATGTAAAGAGTAACTCCCATGTATTTTCTTGCCCATGACAAGTATTCCATGGACACAGAGAAAGCAGGCAGGTGGCAGAGTGTTCAGCTTCAGAGCTCCACAGGTGTGGAATGATCTGCCTCGATTTGGAAGGGAGGCACCATCTCTTGCTGCTTTTAACCCTTCCGCTCCGGTGAACATTCTACCTGTTTGAGGTCTGACTGACATAACGTGACTTTCGGCTTGTGTATCAGGATCATTTTACACCAAATTGTTTGATTGGTGTGTAATGTGAATAAGTTCAACATCAGATAGATCTGTCAACTCATCAACATTTTCTGTAAAAAAAAATAAATAAAAGTTTTTTTGGGTCGGTGTGACAGAAACACAGTGATTCTTGGTGGTAAATCTCCCAGACCTGGATTGTTAAAAATAAAATACTTCCAACTGGATTACAAATCTGTCTGATAATTACACACCGCATCACTGCTGCACCTGTACACTGCAAACCACTTTGCCACAGTCGGTAAGCAGTCGGTACTGTGAAGCAATTTAGTCTGCTCTCCGGTAACGCTGCACTTTAAAATCATGGTATATACAGTCATCTAAACCAAAACCTAAGATACTGAAATGCTGCACATCATAATAAAAGGTATTTCTAATGGCCTGGGGCTTTAGTGAAATGCATTTTGATTGGACAGTCATCTGTGATGTTTATCCTATGAATATTTCATGACAGTTAATATTTTGTTTTCTGGTAAGCTTGTACTTGTGATCGCCGAATCTCCCGACAGAGAAAAAAAAACTCACTCATCTAGCTTTCTGTCTATCTAACTACTGTTGTTATGAAAGTATATAAAACCATCCCTGATTGGTTATTGGAGCCTTTGGAGATGTCAGTCATTTGGTAAGCAACCAATGGTTGTTTAAAACACCTTAAAATATGCACTAACATTTTTGAAAATCCAGTATTGCACCCGAATATAGCCTTGCAGCCAAATGATATTTCTCAAGAACAGGCAAGGCTAGCCCTCCTAGTTTAGAGAGCGAGAGTCTCCTTTTTTTATTCTGGGCTGGGAACCCGCAATAGACAATCTAGCAGACAGATTGGTAGCATTTTCCAGTTCAGCATCTTCTACTATTAATTCTAATTATTATATTGATTATTTGTAAACTAAAACTTAGTTCCAATCTTCACATAATATAATGATTTACATACAAATAAATATTTTCCCATCCAACTAACAGCATGATTTTTCAAGCAGGTAGGTAATTTCCCTAAAAATCCAATTATTATATAATGATGTAACTGCTGTCAGCTGCTTTTGTACATGTCAAACTACTGAAACTTTGCAGGAAATTAAATCACTAAGCAACTTTTCAGAAACTCGCTCATATCACTAACATGCCTATATGTAGATATTCTTAAAAATGTTTCTTTGTAATGGCTTATTCCACAAGCTTGAGATTAAATGTTGGGGCTATTTATAAAAAGATGCATATTAAATATAGAACACAGTAAAACATTGCAATATGACTGCCTAGGGGAGTAGCGTCTTTGAAAACAGGAACAATTTATTAAATACCAGCAACAAAGTTAGTTCTGCCTGCAGTGGACGTGTTTTGCAGAATGCTTTGATTCAGATCGGCAGGCAGTGTTCTGCAGTGCCAGTACCGTGCTGGGAAATCACAGAGGCATCAACTTATTGATGCTCAGATTTGTGATGTTATACTGTATATGAATACTAGTTCACTTTGATCCAGTTAATCCAACATTTTTCATTTGTTAAAATTGAAATATGACAGATTTGAGATATTAATGTTACTTGCAAACACACCATTGCAAAACATGTTTGTATAAGATAAACAATGATGCACTCTTTAAACAAAAGCTTCTTAGTGTCTAAACACAAGTACCATAATAATATTAATAATCAGGGGTTCATAACAGAAAACTGCTACTGATGTTAAGCCTGACATGCAAAGTGAAATTCATGCCTTTTAATATGTTAACACTAGAACCGCCATGACAGTCTTTTGAACCATTTTAGCAATTCAAATTTAAAATTTCTCGTGCATGTCCGTTCTTAAGTGTTACTAAATATTTGAATAAATACCCATACGGTGTTTCAGCTGCAGCATTGTAAAAATGAATAAGTTATAAGCACTTACTCCTTAAAACACCAGAGCAGCTTTTTAAACTGCATACTGAAATCAATAAAATATAGCTGACAAATTAGTCTGGCCTTTGTAAAACAAACAAAGTCATTGTGAAAGAACGTATTATAATCCTTTTGAGTGCTTGAAACACTGATGAAAGTCATTCTACACATCATATATTATTATTAATATTATTTATTATTATTCTAAGCTCTCTGCATAAATCAGTGATCATCGAGACTGATGCTAAACGAAAACCAGAGAGTTTCATTTTACAACGCAACAAAGTATGGTGTGGGTGTACTTGATCAAATGGCACGGCAGCATTCTGTCAAAGGTGCTTCACGCAGGTGGCCTGTGGCTGTTTTTTATAATGTTTTGGATCTGGCTTTTGTTTTGTACAAGGAGTGCACCGGGAACACAATCTCTCAGGTTGCTAAATGCAGAAACAGAAACAAAACATTGGATGTGTGCGTCCGTTGTGAACAGGCAGTCTGTGGTACATGCACTGGTAAAGTTGAAAAGCATGTTTTCTGTGTGGATTGTACTAATTAGACAGCTGTAATAGATGTGCCTTTGAACTCTGTTTCCCTGAAAGCGCATTCACATCGCTTGTTATGTTATATTTTTGTTTTATGCTATTTTTATAACTAGTTATTAATTTTTAATAATTTTGTATGTGAATATAACTTTGTTTATTATAGTTTTTCATATTTGTGTATGTGCTCTTTTTGGAAAAAATGTATATATGGTGTTCATAAATAAAATATTCAGTTCTATCTGATTGTTTATTTTTCATTTTCATATCGAAGCGGTTTTAAAAGACGCCAAATGAACCACTGCGGTGGTTGTAACTAGTCAGAAATTTCGGCGGTTCGAGTGTTAATTTGAAAATGCGCAAAAAAACTCAACTTATGTAGGAGTTTTAAAGCTAAACCTCTGACTTGTTTCACTTAACTTTGTTAATTCATTGCCACATCTGTTTATAGTTATTTTCTGCATTCCATCAAGACTTAAATGATTGCAGATGTGTTATTTTTAATAGGAGACTCATCTCTCTTCTTTTTCCCTCTACAACAAAAATTATTTTATTTGCAGCAGACGTTTTATGGCAAATTCAGTGCATAAAATAATTTACTGACAGTAATTAAGTGCTGCAATAATTCGGGGTGCACCGATAAAGACTTTCTTGTCCAATACCGATAGCCGATGGTTCTCTCTCCATATCGGCCGACACCGATAATACTAGCTAGTGCACAGGGTTCAACATTAACCATGGCCCGGCAGCCCGGGGCCGGTAGAGATCGCAGTGTGGCCGGTAGTTATGAAGCACCACAGGCCCGACTGGGCCGGTACATTTAACTAGTATAATATACAGTACCAGTCAAAAGTTTGAGTACACTTGCTGGAAACTAGGTTTTTTTCATAATTGACAATGTTTTACGTCAGATAATGCTTCTGTAAATACTTGAAAATGAAAACACATGTTACAATATACAAAACATAAGGAGTGTCAAAGCAATGTTCAAGAAAATTGAAAATTGTCTCTAAATCTTGGATTCCTCAAAATAGCCACCCTTTGCCTTAATAACAGCCTCACAAACACAAGGCATTTGGTTAACAAGTGTCAGCAGGAAATCACCCGACATGTCTTCCCAGCTCTCCTGCAGCAATTCCCAGAGATGTAGGGCACTTGTGGGTAGCTTTGCTTTGACTCTTCTGTCCAGTTTGTCCCATACAAGTTCTATGGGATTGAGGTCTGGAGACTGGGCAGGCCAGGTCATTAGATTGAGTTGTCCTTCACTTTCCTTCTTTGCCAGATAGTTCTTGCACAACTTTGAGGTGTGTTTCGGGTCATTATCTTGCTGAAGAATGAAGGACTGCCCAACTAGCCGTAATCCTGATGGAATGACATGCCTCTGAAGTATGCTATGATAGCCATGCTGGTTGAGCTTGCCATGGACTTGGTAAAGATCACCAACTCTGTCACCAGCAAAGCAACCCCAGACCATGACACTGCCTCCTCCATGCTTTACAGTGGGAACCACACATGCAGAACTCATGCGCTCACCCTCTCTGCGTCTTACAAATACTAGGCGGTTGGACCCAAATATTTCAAATTTTGACTCATCGGTCCATAAGACCAACTTCCACTCCTCAAACGTCCAGTTTCTGTTTCTTGGCCCAGGCAAGTCTCTTCCTCTTATTCTGCACTCTTAACAATGGTTTCTTTGCAGCAATTCTTCCAGTTAGGCCAGCTTCACGCAATCTCCTCTGAACAGTTGATGTTGAAACATCTGTACTTCTAGTAGCATTTAGCTGAGCTTGTATTTCAGGGGCAGTTATATCGTCGGTTTCGCAGACTTGTGACTCAAATTAACTTGTTCTCTGATTCTGAGGTCACCCTTGGCCTGCCTGACCTTGTTTGGTCCTCATGAGTGCCAGTTTCTTCAAATCGTTTGATGGTCTTGGCCACAGCAATTACAGACACTTGCAAAGTTCTTGCGATTTGTCTTAAAGATTGACCATTTCTTAAAGTAATCACAGACTTTTTTCTTTGCTTAACTGAGCGTATTTTGCCATTTTCTGCTCCCTTACATTCAGGAATGACAAACTTGTGCCTATGCTACCTATATTTATAGTAATCATGGACCCTCACCTGTTAACAATAATTGGTGACAAAAGGTTAATTAGATAACATGCTAGTTAACTCGGAGAACATCTAACAAAGACACTTTTATACTTAGGCCAGTGTTCTAACACCGTGTTATACACATTTCAGACTTTTAACTGACTTGGGCTTCAGACTGAAATCCCCTTGCTTTGGGTGACCATTTCTTTGAAATTGACAAGATTTACATTTTCATTTAAAAATAAAATTTTTGAATGCAATTCACTTGTGATTATCAGCTTATATAAGTACACATATCATATAATGAAATATTAAGTGTTTATAGACAAGTTTATAAGTTAAAAGCATAGATAATCATGAAAAACCTGGTTTCAAGCAGGTGTACTCAAACTTTTGACTGGTACTGTATATCGTGCACATGGCTTCCCTTTCATGAATACAGGAAAATGGACCAGTGTGCCAAAAAGCTGAAAACTAATTTACAAACCATTTTTTAAAAACATAACTCCAAACTAATCCTAACTTTCCCACCACACGTCATATTTGTTGTACAGTCAGACTCTGAGACTACGTACCGAAGTGCTGGTGGTACTCGTTCCCATAACATGGAAAATCTTTTACAAATCGGGTTTTCTACAACTAAGCAACCAATAAGCCAAAAGGAAAGCGCTGAAATCAATAAATCATAAAGAAATTAATTTTGAAAAAAAATGAAGACGAACATTTAGAGTGGAGGCTTCATCTGGCTTCATTACGACAGTGAAAATAAAGTAACATTCTGCCTTGTTTGGCGTCAGTTTCCCAGACTTGCTGATAAAACAGCAGCTTTATTTATTGTGAATTCAACATTTCGTTTACATCATATCCAGTCTCACAGTAAGATGCCCCGATGGATACCCAGATAAGCGATCGAATTGTCTAACTTTTTGATTTGGGATCTGATGTGTTCAAGTCAAAAATGCCATTCACAATCTTTCCAGGACTCGTTGGTATCACTCAGCAAGATTGGCGCTGACTTGGGAGAGGCTACACAAGCGACAACGCTCTGAGAAGTATTGATATTATTTTGTATTGTGAATATTGTTTTAATAGTGTTTATTATTAGAATTAGGAATGGAAATTTCAAATAGTTTCTTATTTGAATACAGAGGGTGCAACATTTGTGTGTATTCAAACTCTGGTCCCTTATGTTACCAAGAATAAAAGGCAAATGCGTGTGTACAAGCAGACAGCATAACAGTGTATGCCTGTAAAGTTTAGATTTCTTTGTTCAATACCCTATTTACTGAGGCACAAGTTTTTCCTTTTGTTTACTGAATTAAAATACAAAACTCAAATGAGCAGCAACGTCACAGCGTGTATCTCTTCCCATTAAAGCAACAGCAGCACAATATTGCACAAACCACTAAATAATCATTTTTGCTGTAGTGTATTCAGAATAAAATAACACCCATCATATAGCAAACTAAATTCTGCATCTGTTTAATTCTAACAAATAATATTTATAAAATAATCTTAATAGTGTAAATATTGTAACCAAAACAATAGAAAATACATTGCAACCTTACAATAGTTTAACATTACTAATTATTATTATTTATTTATTGCTGATTTAAGAAAGTCACAAATGAGTCATGGAAAAGAGATCTTAAGAGAAAAATGAATTAAAAAGCAAGTGAACTGTCCTTTTTAATCTGTGACAATAACAGAGATTAATTGTACTGTAACGTGCATTCTTGTGCTAAACTCTTAGCCTTTCAGATACATTCCTTTCTGTAATATTAAGCAAAAATGTCACAATAATAAACAAAGCATTGCACAGAATTTCAATCCTGCCAAGTAACACATTGCCTGCTCTGACACACTCAGTTACAATTAGACAATATAGACCGAGTATGAAGCTGATTGAAGTGTAATGAATAAAGAGAGAGACACTTACTTCAGGTATTGTCAGTGGGATGTGCAGCACGGCTCTAGTGCTCCAGTCACTCGCTCTGACCGTCTCCTCAGTGAATGTGTCCTTTCTTCTCTTCAGATCTGAAAATGTGTTTGTTTAGTTCAAGGAGAACACAGAATGTTTTTACATGTATTATGTGCTTTAGTTCACTTAAACAGATGTATACAGTACTATGAGATTACAAGAATACAGTTTAAGTTACTGTGAAAGAAGCCATTCAAGGGGAGGGGACAATTTCACCCCCCAGGTGATCAAGGAAGTGCAGCGCTGTCTGAAAGCAAGGCTTGTAAACCCATATTGTAACCTCGTGTAGTACCAGATATCCTGCATCAAAATAAAAACGTGTTTGTTTCCTTTAGCAATATTAAAAACACAGTGTGACGTTCCACTGCAGTTTGGAGTTTGGAATTGAGGTCTCCCTCAGTGTTTTAAATGATACCACAAGAATAACACTAGTAAAGGCAACAAAGATACACCTCATTGAAAGAATGTTTAAAAATGATTTCAAACTCATTAACAATGATAGAAAGCCGGTTTTCCATGCGTGTTCATGTAAGTGTTCAAATGGCATAATCACTGTATTAACGTTTTGGAAAGCGCTCCTTTTACAATCATTACGGTACACGTGCACCACAGTCAGTTAAATAATAATTGTTTGATCTCGTTTATAAAAATCCCTGACTGCTAGTTTCTAAGTTCCACACAGTCTCACGAATAGAAAAAAAACAAAAAAAAAACATGCACGACAAAAATTGCCAGACCGCCAAAGACAATATTTACTCGCTGGATGTTTTCAACACGAGCTCAATTTGTCTGCAAACCCGCCAATCGGGCAGCACTGTCCCCGTGGCACGAGACTGCAACTGAGGAGATATGAATAAAAACAAACGCGCTGCCACAGCCACGCCGCTTCACAAATACAACACACACATAAAACAACGCGCTCCTACCCCACAACAACCCAGTCCCTTCAAAATAATACAATATAACAGCTTTCTGTAGTTTAAAAACATATTGTACAACTCAATAACGACTCGCTTACCTCCTATCTGCTCTCCCTCAGTGTCTGAACGGGTAAAACAATGCGCTCCTACCCACAACAACCCGGTCCCTTCAAAATAATACAATATAACAGCTTTCTGTAGTTTAAAAACATATTGTACAACTCAATAAAGACTCGCTTACCTCCTATCTGCTCTCCCTCAGTGTCTGAACGGGTCTGTCTCCCACAGAACGAGGAATATACCAATCACAAAATACAAACTGATCACTGCGGTTTGGCAATTCATCTAATATGAACCGCAAATGGAATCGTGATACCGGGGATCTTTTAATAAAAAAATGAATATGACTTTCAATTTGAACATCGGAAACGAGCTGTTTGTAGAGCTATATTTTTTCCCAGTGAATACAATTTGAATTCAGGTAACCCCCTCCCCCATGCCAGAGTTAGTATAGTCCTTTTTTTATTAGGCGGCAGCAACAGTGTATACCTGCATGACACCCCAAGCCTGGCACCCTTTAACTCTGCCTCTACAGTGACGCAATTTCCAAGCCCTCACATTGATGCACTGATCCCACCCATGTGAAGTCTTTTTTTTTTGTTTACGGAATCTCCTTTTCTCTGTATTGTCAATGTCGTAACATGTAATATGCCCATTTGATTTATGTTATTATTATTATTATTTGTTTATTTAGCAGACGCCTTTATCCAAGGCGACTTACAGAGACTAGGGTGTGTGAACTATGCATCAGCTGCAGTCACTTGCAATTACGTCTCACCCGAAAGACGGAGCACAAGGAGGTGAAGTGACTTGCTCAGGGTCACACAATGAGTCAGTGGCTGAGGTGGGATTTGAACCAGGGACCTCCTGGTTACAAGCCCTTTTCTTTAACCACTGGACCACACAGCCTCCTTATGTTGTTTAAATGATGAATACATCGATATTGCGTTCTCAATAATAATTTGAATCATCATTACATTTATAAAGACTATTATTTAATGCGCTTACGTTTCCATATAATATATACAAAATTAGTAATCGTTAACTATTTGCGGTATGTAATGTATGTAAAAAAGCATTGTTGGGAATGGTCTTGATGTCAGCATATTGTAAAAAATATTGATTGATACTCTCTGATTAATATACTGCCCTCCGCTTCTTTGGAAACTGTTCAATTATCCGTTTGTTTCTATTGCAACAATACTGTTAGAACGGAACCCTATAAAAATGTACCACTGGATTATGGAACAAGGTACGATGGTATCTGTGAAAGTGCAATTGTATTGTATAATATAAGTATCCTACACCATCAATGTACAATTCCCTGTGTTACAATAATGCAGTACAACCATAGTAATAATAGTATAGCTACACTATAGAACCGTGGTACATTTTTATAGGGGTAAAGCTTCACACAATCTACATTTACTTAATCATATTAAAATAAGAATTATGTGTGTCATTCTCATCTTATTTACAATGTAAAATTGACATGCTTACATCTGTATAGGTTTGCCTAGGTATACGCAATAAAATACAGGAAGCTGAAGTTCAGGTAGTCACTCGTATTATTATTTGCATCCCAGTTTTTGTTCTGTCCTTTAAGCTCATATGCCAATTGATTTATCCCACAAGGATCATCCCTTCTACAAGTGCATGTAACCTGGCCCAGCATGGATTTGTGTGTCACATATGCCAATGGAGTTTGTATGTCATAGCTAAATATCCCTGTGCCATGTATTTACATATCCTAAATGAAATACAAACTGAAATTAGAATTTCAATGTAGATGTAAAATAAAAATACAGGCTCATGTAAACCATTGTGTAATCAGTTTTTAATATATATATATATATATATATATATATATATATATATATATATATATATATATATATATATATATATATATATTCTATAACTGTTCATTTGCAAC
>CM060286.1:6503133-6523540 GCA_030684275.1 Acipenser oxyrinchus oxyrinchus | reverse complement strand
GCTCTGGTCTGACGTCACCCACTCCGGCCGTCTTTGTGACACGTGGTGTCAGAACCGGATAACAGCGCCCAGGACTCAGGCCAGAGTGGGTTAAACAAAACGGACTAAACAGTAAACAGACAGACAAACGGTGAGTGAAGCAAAGCAAATCTTTCTTTCTTTCTTTCTTTTTCTTTCTCTCTCTCTGTCCTCTCTCTCACCCGTTCTCCACGCACGAACACGTGTAAATGTTCGTTGAGTGGAGAACGGGAGAGAGAGAGAGAGAGAAGGAGAGTATTTAAAACAATTGCTATCGCGTGCTGGAGGACCAGCACGATACTTGTTTAGTTATTTACTCACCGTGTTTGTGTGTCTGTCCGTCCACCGTTTGTTTAATTGATAGTCCGTTTTTGTTCGTCTATTCATTTTGGCGCAAGTGCCGTGTCCTGTTTCGTGTTCTGTTTTGTTAAACCTTTTTATTTTATTTGTTATTAAACGCTGAGTGCAACCATCGCACTCAGTTTCATCATCACCGCCTGTCTGTGTGTTTCTCTTCTGGTCTGAGTTCCTCCCTGCAGCCAGCCTGTCACACGTGGTGTCAGAAGTGGGATAACAGCCCTCCAGGACTCAGGCCAGAGCGGGAACCGCAGTTTTTTGTTTGTTTGTTTTGTTTTTTTTTGGAAAAAGGGGAAAAATGGAAGGCTGGAACTGGAGAGATGGCTGCCAGGATCTGGAGGTTCTCCTCGGTGGTCTAGAGGACCAAGGCTGGTGCCTTGCCTGTGGGGAGTTCGGGCACCCAGTGGTGCACTGCCCCTACCAAGAGGGAGAGGAGGAACTGGCCCAGGAGAGGAAGGTGAGGAGGAGGCAGAGAAGGGGAAAGGGGAAGAGGAAGGCGGAGTGTCCACCGCCCAAGTCTCCACCAGCAGAGGAAGAATGCCTGCTGGTTTTGCCTCCACAGCCTGAGTGGGAGGAGCTCGAACGTCCCACGCCTGAGTGGGAGGAGCTCGAACGTCCTACGCCTGAGTGGGAGGAGCCCGAACGTCCCTACGCCTGAGTGGGAGGAGCCCGAACGCCCCACGCCTGAGTGGGAGGAGCCCGAACGCCCCACGCCTGAGTGGGAGGAGCCCGAACGTCCTACGCCTGAATGGGAGGAGTCGGTGCGTCCACAGCCCAAGAGGGAGGAGTCGGTGCGCCCACAGCCCAAGAGGGAGGAGTCGGTGCGCCCACAGCCCAAGAGGGAGGAGTCGGTGCGCCCACGGCCCAAAAGGGGAAGGTAGAGCGCCCACCGCCCCAGTCTCCACTAGCAGAGGGTGAATTCCTGCTGGTTCCACCTCCATTGCCATGGGAGGACTGCTTGCAGCTCCCACCTCCACCAGCAGAGGGTGAATTCCTGCTGGTCCCGCCTCCGCCACTTCCACCGCCAGGAGCAGAGCAGCAGGAGCTGCCTCTGCCTCCTCCACCAGCAGAGGGTGAATGCCTGCTGGGTCCCTGTCCACCAGCAGAGGGTGAATGCCTGCTGGGTCCCTGTCCACCAGCAGAGGGTGAATGCCTGCTGGGTCCCTGTCCACCAGCAGAGGGTGAATGCCTGCTGGGTCCCTGTCCACCAGCAGAGGGTGAATGCCTGCTGGTCTCCCCTTCCAGGCGGAGCCGCACCAGTCCCCTGCAAGAGGGGAGGGCCGCACCAGTCCCCTGAAACAAGGGTAGACTACACGCTGCTCCCACCTCCCCGCCAGGAGACTACACGCGCTCCCACCTCCACTGGCAGGAGCAGAGCAGCAGGAGCTGCCTCTGCCTCCGCCACCTTCACTGGCAGGAGCAGAGCAGCAGGAGCTGCCTCTGCCTCCGCCACCTTCACTGGCAGGAGCAGAGCAGCAGGAGCTGCCTCTGCCTCCGCCACCTCCATCGGCAGGAGCAGAGCAGCAGGAGCTGCCTCTGCCTCCGCCAACCCCACCAGCAGAGGAGGAATGTCTGCTGGTATCACTTCCCCACCAGCAGAGGATGAATGCCTGCTGGTATCACTTCCCCACCAGCAGAGGATGAATGCCTGCTGGTATCACTTCCCCACCAGCAGAGGATGAATGCTTGCTGGTATCACTTCCCCACCGTCACGAGGAGAGGAGCAGGAGCTGCCTCTCCCGTCACCAGAAGGACCAGGACTAGATGCTGGCGGTCCTCAGCAGCCCTTGCATAGGCTGCTGAGGAAAGCATGGGAAGAACCGCCCGGCCGCAGTGGCCGAGAAGAGGGCCAAAACCCGCACCCCAGCTTGTCCTGACTGCCTGCCCGCTGCGCCCAAGGATGCCTGCCTCGCCGCCCAAGGATGCCTGCCTCGCCGCCCAAGGATGCCTGCCTCGCCGCCCAAGGATGCCTGCCTCACTGCACCCAGGATGCCTGCCTCGCCGCCCAGGATGCCTGCCTCGCCGCCCAAGGATGCCTGCCTCGCTCGCCCAAGGATGCTTGCCTCGCCGCCTAAGGATGCTTGCCTCGCCGCCAAGGATGCTTGCCTCGCATCGCCTGGGGTTGCCAGCCGCTCCGCGATCGCCTGGGGTTGCCAGCCGCTCCGCGATCGCCTGGGGCTGCCTGTCGCTCCGCACGCCTGGGGCTGCCTGTCGCTCCGCGACGCCTGGGGCTGCCTGTCGCCCGCGACGCCTGGGGCTGCCTGTCGCTCCGCGACGCCTGGGGCTGCCTGTCGCTCCGCGACGCCTGGGGCTGCCTGTCGCTCCGCGACGCCTGGGGCTGCCTTTTGCTCCACACCGGGTGCAGAGTGCGAGGGAGAGTGGAGCTCCCGCTGCCGCCTCTATGGCCAGGGGCTCCCCTCCCGAGTTCGCCTCCCGAGGGTCCGCTGCTGCTGCCGCCGCCTCCCGAGGGTCCGCTGCTGCTGCCGCCGCCTCCCGAGGGTCCGCTGCTGCTGCCGCCGCCTCCCGAGGGTCCGCTGCTGCTGCCGCCGCCTCCGAGGGTCCGCTGCTGCTGCCGCCGCCTCCCGAGGGTCTGCTGCTGCTGCCGCCGCCTCCCAAGGGTCTGCTGCTGCTGCCGCCGCCTCCCGAGGGTCCGCTGCTGCTGCCGCCACCTGGGGTCGCCAGGGATCCTGCTTCGCCTGGGGTCGCCGGGCCTCTGCTTTGCCTCGGTCGCACACTGTGGCCGGAGCTCCATGAAGGGGAGCTGCCGGCCATGAAGAAAGGGGGAGGTCAGGAGACCAGCTCCCCGCAGCAGTTTCTCTGCCGGAATTGGGTGGCCGGAGCCCCACGGAGGGGAACTGCCGCCATGAAGAAGGGGGAGGTCAGGAGACCAGCTTCCCCGCAGCAGTTTCGCTGCGGAGATTGTGTGGTCGGAGCCCCACGGAGGGGAACTGCCGGCCATGAAGAAGGGGGAGGTCAGGAGACCAGCTCCCCAGCTGCACTTTCGGAAGGAGATAGTGTGGCTGAAGCCCCGAAGAGGGAGCTGCCAGCCACGAAGAATTGGGGGTGCCGGACATTCCACCATGGCCACCCCCAGAAACAATTTGCTTCCCCTCTTCCGGGACTTTGGGACTAAGGGGGGAGGTGGCCATTGAGGCCATGTGTGCTTTGCACAAGGGGGGGTATATGTGGCAAAGTGCCCCCCCGTGTGTATTTTGTGTTACGTGTTGTGTGTAAATGTTGGTGTATAGGCATTGGTACACGGGATATAAGCGGGTCTGTGTTTCACATGTGTTTAAATTGTAGATTTTAGATAAATTGTAGATAAATTGTAGAGGCACGAGGAGGGCACAAATCACATCACGTGCAAGTAAAAAGTAATATGTGAGCACGGGGAATTGCACTTTAATTAATTCACGTGCAGTTGTACCGAGATTCCAATTGAATGATTGACTAGCAATCGAGTCTCGTACAACTGCATAAAAGCTGTATGTTTTCACTCACTCGGGTTGTGTGTTCGTTGAGTGGAGAACGGGAGAGAGAGAGAGAGAAGGAGAGTATTTAAAACAATTGCTATCGCGTGCTGGAGGACCAGCACGATACTTGTTTAGTTATTTACTCACCGTGTTTGTGTGTCTGTCCGTCCACCGTTTGTTTAATTGATAGTCCGTTTTTGTTCGTCTATTTATTTTGGCGCAAGTGCCGTGTCCTGTTTCGTGTTCTGTTTTTTTAAACCTTTTTATTTTATTTGTTATTAAACGCTGAGTGCAACCATCGCACTCAGTTTCATCATCACCGTCTGTCTGTGTGTTTCTCTTTCTGGTCTGAGTTCCTCCCTGCAGCCAGCCTGTCACAGGCTCCGACCACACAATCTCCGGCAGCGAAACTGCTGCGGGGAAGCTGGTCTCCTGACCTCCCCCCCCTTCTTCATGGCCGGCAGTTCCTCCGAGGGGCTCCGCCACCCACTTCCGCAACGAAACTGCTGTGGGGAAACTGGTCTCCTGACCTTCCCCCTTCTTTGTGGCCGCCAGCTCCTCCGTGGGGCTCCGCCACCGTGTTTCCTGCCACGGAATGCGGCTGGGGAGCTGGTCTCCTGACCTTCCCCTATCTTCATGGCCGCAGCTCCTTCATGGAGCTCCGCCACAGTGTAGCGACCCGAGGCAAAGCAGAGGCCCCGGCGACCCCAGGCTAAGCAGGACCCTCGACGACCCCAGGCGAAGCAGGATCCCTGGCGACCCCAGGTGACGCAGCAGCAGCGACCCTCGGGAGGCGACGGCAGCAGCAGCGGACCCTCGGGAGGCGGCGGCAGCAGCAGCGGACCCTCGGGAGGCGACGGCAGCAGCAGCGGACCCTCGGGAGGCGAACTCGGGAGGGGAGCCCCTGTCCATAGAGGCGGCAGCGGGAGCTCCACTTCTCCCTCGCACCCTGCACCCTGTGTGGAGCAAAAGGCAGCCCCAGGCGATGCGGAGCGGCTGGCAACCCCAGGCGATGCGGAGTGGCTGGCAACCCCAGGCGATGCGGAGCGGCTGGCAACCCCAGGCGATGCGGAGCGGCTGGCAACCCCAGGCGATGCAAGGCAAGCATCCTTGGGCGAAGCGAGGCAGGCATCCTTGGGCGAAGCGAGGCAGGCATCCTTGGGCGAAGCGAGGCAGGCATCCTTGGGCGAAGCGAGGCAGGCATCCTCGGGCGAAGTGAGGCAGGCATCCTTGGGCGAAGCGAGGCAGGCAGTCAGGACAAGCTGGGGTGCGGGTGTTGGCCCTCTTCTCGGCCTCTGCGGCCGGGTGATTCTTCCCCGTGCTTCCCTCAGCAGCCTATGCAAGGGCTGCTGAGGACCGCCAGCATCTAGTCCTGGTCCTTCTGGTGAAGGGAGAGGCAGCTCCTGCTCCTCTCCCCCTGATGGTGATGGAGACAGAGACAGCTCCTGCTGCTCTGCTCCTGGCGGTGGAGGTGGGAGCAGCGAGTGGTCTCCTGGCGACGAAGGTGGGAGCAGCGTGTAGTCTCCTGACGATGGAGGTGGGAGCAGCATGTAGTCTCCTGGCGACGGAGATGGGAGCAGCGTGTAGTCTCCCCCTTTTGCAGGGGACTGGTGCCGCTCTGCCTCTCTTGCAGGGGACTGGTGCAGCTCTGCCTCTCTTGCAGGGGACTGGTGCAGCTCTGTCTCTCTTGCAGGGGACTGGTGCAGCTCTGCCTCTGAAGGGGAAACCAGCAGGCATTCTTCCTCTGCTGGTGGAGATGGGGACAGCAGGCATTTTCCCTCTGCTGGTGGCTTGGGTCCTAGGGCTGTGGAAGCCCCAACTTCCCTCTCTTTGGGCTGTGGACGCACCGACTCCTCCCTTTTGGGCCGTGGACGCACCGACTCCTCCCTTTTGGGCTGTGGACGCACTGACTCCCCCCTCTTGGGCTGTGGACGTTCGGGCTCCCCCCCCCCTCAGGCGTAGGACGTTGGGCTCCTCCCACTCAGGCGTAGGGACGTTCGGGCTCCTCCCGCTTGGGCTGTGGACGCTCAGGCTCCTCCCGCTGGGCAGTGGATGCTCAGGCTCCTCCCGCTTGGGCTGTGGACGCTCAGGCTCCTCCCGCTTGGGCTGTGGACGCTCAGGCTCCTCCCGCTTGGGCTGTGGATGCTCAGGCTCCTCTCCCTCCGGCTCCGGAGGTGAAACCAGCAGGCATTCTTCCTCTGCTGGTGGAGATGGGAGCTGCATGTCGTCTCCCTTCAGCCCATTGAGGAGGCAGGTAGGCGTGGCTCCTCCCACTTGGAATGCAACCTGCTGGGGCAGTCCCATATCAGCAGCCAAGTAGTTAATCACCACGGCTGCCGGGTTCACGAAGGGCACTGGGTAGAAATGTTGTTCCCAGCGCTCCCAACGTTCCCCATCTCTGGCCCACAGCAGGTCAACAACCAGTGGGAGGTCCTCCCGCTCCACTCGGGTCTGACACCCAGTCTAACATCTCCTCAGAGGACGGGAAAGGCTCTGTTTCCTCCCTCCTGGGCTCTGGAGACAAAACCAGCAGGCATTCTTCCTCTGCTGGTGGAGACTTGGGCGGTGGAGGCTCTGCCTTCCTCTTCCCCTTTCCCCTTCTCTGCCTCCTCCTCACCTTCCTCTCCTGGGCCTGTTCCTCCTCTCCCTCTTGGTAGGGGCAGTGCACCACCGGGTGCCCGAACTCCCCACAGGCAAGGCACCAGCCTTGGTCCTCTAGACCACCGAGGAGGACCTCCAGATCCTGGCAGCCATCTCTCCAGTTCCAGCCTTCCATTTTTATTTTATTTTTTTTATTTTTTGTTGTTGTTGTTGTTGTTGTTGTTGTTGTTTTTGTTGGGTTGTTTTTTTTTTTAAACAACAAATTGCGGTTCCTGCTCTGGCCTGAGTCCTGGAGGCGCTGTAGATCCCGCTTCTGACACCACATGTCACAAAGATGACCAGAGTGGGTGACGTCAGACCAGAGCCAGGAAATAAATAAACAAAGACTTGGGGTTTTGATGACGCTGAGCGTGATCGCTCAGCATTTAATAATTAAACAGAAAATAAAAGGTTTGTACACAAAACAGAAACAGGACACGGCACTTTCGCCAAAATAAATATATAAACAAAACGGACTAAACAGTAAACAGACAGACAAACGGTGAGTGAAGCAAAGCAAATCTTTCTTTCTTTCTTTCTTTCTTTCTTTCTTTCTTTCTCCTCTCTCTCTCACCCGTTCTCCACTCACGAACACCCAACCCCGAGTGAGTGAAAGCATGCTGCTTTTATGCAGTTGTACCAAGACTCGATTGCTAGTCAATCATTCAATTGGAATCTCGGTACAACTGCACATGAATTAATTAAAGTGCAATTCCCCGTGCTCACACATTATTACTTTTTACTTGCACGTGATGTGATGTGCCATCCTCGTGCCTAAATACAAATATACAATTTAAATCACACGTGAAACACAGACCCGTTTATATCCCGTGTACCGATGACTATACACCAACATTTACACACAACACGTAACATATAACATACACAGGGGGGCACTTTGCCACACATACTCAATAAAAAAAAACTATTACATGCGACTGTTTCTCCTTTCGTTATACTATTTACAGTGTTTTGAATACAGCCATCAGAAAGACTGCTGCTTTGCCCTTAAGCTATGTATGCATAAAGCTAAAAATGCCCATCGCTAAATTCTAGAACATCCAACATATATATATATATATATATATATATATATATATATATATATATATATATATATATATATATATATATATATATATATCACTCTCCACCTTTATAGCAATGCATCAGTATAAAAGATATATAGATTCAAAATAGTTCTTACCTTCCAAAATATCTATGGAAGTGTAGAATATAATGCAAGGACAGAAACTGTCTTCAAAGGAAAAGACTTCTAAATACGACACCAACAGCAATCAGCTCTATCAGAGATCTTCAGAGCATGGATCACATCAGCTTGTAGTTAGCAAGTTGAGTGACACTTGACTAGGATTTTACCTCGGTTTTTATAGTTTTTGCTTCGCTTTTTACGTCAGAAGTCATAATTAAATCGTAAACATTAATATGCCTTGACAGCTCATATCCTTCAAGTGAATAACATTTTCAAAACACCCAGTAACTCTTTCTAATGGGCCATCATCCCATAGTCTACCTCCTCTACACATTTCCAGAATATGTGAGGTGAACTTTTGAACTGATGTTATTCTCTTTTGGTACCAGGAAGTTCCTGAACACAGCATGCAAGGGAATACTGTGCAAGTATAGAATAATACATATAGAAAGATGTGTTTAATATACACACCTATTTTGGTTTAATTATTCCAATCCTGGGTTGAAATATACAGTATATTTCCCTTTTAACACCAAAGACATCCTTCTTAGTAGGTTGGCTTTATTACATGTATAGATGTGGTTTAACAATTAACAAAAACATTTTGGATAGGGGCTGGTAGAAGGTCCATAGCAAACTTCTAAGCATGCAACTATATATCCAATTATTCTCACTTAAATCCAGTCTTTCAAGAACACAGTCAAAATACAGCAGTCCCATTTTAGCTATTTAATGCTTTTAACTAAACTTGATCTCTCTCTGTTTTTTTACAATAATCCTGTTCAGGCAAGTTTCAGATCACCTGCTTTTTGTCGAGGTCATCCATCATTAAAAGAAAACTTTTCTGTAAGCATTTTCTCAGACGTATGGCATTCTTACTAAATCTAAATATGGTCCTATGCTATTGCTCCTCTCACTTGTTTTACCAGGTCTTCATTAATTTCCATAATTTAATGAAGCCATAGACAGTTCATCATATACTCCCTTTCATGTACCAGAAGGTGTTTCTTAAAAGATCAGCCATCATTGAAACCTTTGATGTAAAACTGCTGACCAGTAAGTCTAGCTTCAATTGCCAAGAGTTATTTTTTCCAGTTACCTATGCCTGGTGCCATTTTGTTTCAAGCAAAGACAAGGTTAACAAATTAATTACATTCTCTTTGACAGATCCTACTATATGCTTGACACAGACTGGTACCATTATGCTTTGACTGAAGTTTTTACTTTAAGTTAATTTCTGGACTATATTCTCTTATTTTCAAACTTAACAGTTCTTCTGTTAAAATAAAACATTTACACATATTCTGTTTGAATTATTCTAGAATACCTATATTTAGCTTAAAGACTACTTTCAGATCAAGCTTACTTCTTTAAATAAGAGACTGGACTGTGAATATTTTAGTTAATTAAATGAGATTCTCGTTTCTGCTTTTCTCCTCAAGGTTATAAACCTTGGCACCAGTAGCTCAGACAAAGACAAGCTTAGCTCATTTCACAGGTGTTTTTGGTCAGCGTGACCTCAACCTAGCTCCCTTTTACTCAGACTTACAAAGATACAATGACATTTTTACTGTTATAACAGAATAAAACAGGAATATAGAATGCTCTAGCATAACTATAGGTTAATACATAGCATATTATAACTTTTTGTATGAACAGTGTGCTTTAACAATTTGTTTAGTATTTTTGCTGGCTTTATATTCTTTAAAACACAGTACAGTTATTACAACATTTTAACACACATGCAGTTTCACAAATGTTCAATTTGTATCCCAAAGATCAGCCTGCTTCCAGTAGCTGTCACAGTCTTGGGTCAGTTTCTGCTCTCAGTGAGTCTGTCAAAACCACCACTGATACCTGCAAAACTTAAATCTTGTTAGCAGGGCTTCCATCTCTACATTCTCATTCCCATCATCAGTGGGAAGACTTCAAATAAATTTAACTGTTTCTATCAAAGAGACATCTATCTCTGCCGCATACACCTTTAACTCAAAAAAGGTGTACAAGGGAAGACAGGTTTTAGATTCATTCGTGACACCCTGGGAGCTCTACACTAAACATCCAACTATGAGATAATAGCTATAAGCTGTGACCCTGGGAGCTCTACACTAAACATCCAGCTGTGAGATATGAGCTATAAGCTGTGACCCTGGGAGCTCTACACTAAACATCCAGTTATGAACGCTGGTGCATTAGACCCACTGGTCCAGAACTCAACCAAAGAACCAGTTTACTGTTAGTAAGAGGTGACTGAACAGGCAAATTGAACTACAATTCCCCTTCCTATAAAAACAGGACATCTATGAACTTGTGATCTTGCATCTCAGTGAATCTGTCCTGTTGAAATATCTTCAGGGTAGCATTAGTGATGTGTCTCTTCATCAATTTCACTACTACAGTCCCTCTCACCTTGTGTAGAAACAGCTGGTAGCAAACTCAAGACAATGAGACAGGTCCTCCCCATGAATCTCATCTTCATTTCCCTGGAAAACAACACAAGTGTTTGAGTGACAGTGACTGCTTTACGCATCCTCAGTAAGGAAAGAGAAAGGGGGTTGGTGCTACACTGGGATAGATGTTATGGTATCCTCAGTAAGGAAAGAGAAAGGGGGGTTGGTGCTACACTGGGATAGATGTTTTGGTATCCTCAGTAAGGAAAGAGAAAGGTGGGTTGGTGCTACACTGGGATAGATGTTATGGTATCCTCAGTAAGGAAAGAGAAAGGGGTGTTGGTGCTACACTGGGATAGATGTTATGGTATCCTCAGTAAGGAAAGAGAAAGGGGGGTTGGTGCTACACTGGGATAGATATTATGGTATCCTCAGTAAGGAAAGACAAAGGGGGGTTGGTGCTACACTGGGATAGATGTTATGGTATCCTCAGTAAGGAAAGAGACAGGGGGGTTGGTGCTACACTGGGATTGATGTTTGCTGAAGATCTTGTTTAATGATTCATCTGTTACTGTTTGTGTTGCTGACCTTAATCATTCAAGTAGTTTACTAAAATATCATTTAGCAGTGTTCGCTCTAGGTCGCGCCATTGCCCGTCTGCAATAAAAAGTGTCCCGCTGAAATTCCGCCTGTGTCTCCCTCTTCCCAGACCAGACGCAATACCAATACCCAGTATATTAATGCATTTTGTATTACCATGACATGTCTGACGATAGGCTAATCTTTTTTACTTGGTTGTTTACACTTTTCATAATTAAACTCCCGTGCTTTTATTCAGTAGAATGCGCTCACACCCTCTCTGGTTACAGTCAGTTTCACAGTAAAGCCTGGACGACTTCATTCATCAGGCTTGTTAACATGGCGGCTAAATATAACCTTTGTATCCCTGTTACACCGACCATTAATTCTTGAATAATAAGTAATCAGCTTCGGCAGTGATTATTGAAATATAGTCTATTGTGCTTAAAAATACTGTGTGCAGTAGATTTGTGAAACAAAACCGCATCATTGACTAAAAAAGTAGCCTCACGGTAACGCTATAAAATACGAAAATTTGTCTTTTCTATGACCAGAAATGCTAAAATTCAGAACCAAAATAATTCCGTATGTGTTAAGCACCAACTGTCTCTTGGCCATTTCGCCAGTACGACTATAAAGAGCATGATCAAATATATATACAGTGCCTTGCATAAGTATTCACCCCTTGGACCTTTCCACATTTTGTAGTGTTACAACCTGGAATTAAAATGGATTTAATTGGGATTTTACCATTTGATTTACACAACATACTTAACACTTTGAAGGTGCAAAATATTTTTATTGTGACACAAAAGTTAATTAAACAAAAACAAAACATTTGTTTGGTTGCATAAGTATTCACCCCTGAGTCAATACTTGGTAGAAGCACCTTTGCAGCAATTACAGCTGTGAGTCTTTTGGGTAAGTCTCTACCAGCTTTGCACATCTGGATCCTGCAATTTTGCCCATTCTTCTTGGCAAAATTGCTCAAGCTCTGTCAAGTTGGATGGGGACCGTTGGTGAACAGCAATTTTCAAGTCCTGCCACAGATTCTTAATCGGATTGAGGTCTGGGCTTTGACTGGGCCATTCTAAGACATTCAGGTTCTTGTTTTAAACCACTCCAGTGTAGCTTTGGCTGTGTGTTTAGGGTCATTGTCCTGCTGGAAGGTGAACCTCCGCCCCAGTCCCAGGTCTCTTGCAGACTGAAACAGGTTTTCCTCTAGAATTTCCCTGTATTTGGCTCCATCCATCTTGCCCTCAATCGTGACCAGTTTCCCAGTCCCTGCCGATGAAAAGCATCCCCATAACATGATGCTACCACCACCATGCTTCACCGTGGGGATGGTGTCCTCAGGGTGATGAGTAGTGTTGGCTTTGCGTCACACATAGCATTTTGCCATGTGTGACACAAAGGCCAAAAAGTTCAATTTTGGTCTCATCAGACCAGAGAACCTTTTTCCACATGTTTGCTGTGTCTCCCACATGCCTTTTGGCAAAATCCAAATGGGATTTGATATGGGCTTTTTTTCAGCAATGGCTTTCATCTCAACACTCTTCCATAAAGCCCAGCTTTGTGGAGCGTCCGGGTTTTAGTTGTCCCATGGATGGTTTCTCCCATCTCAGCTGTGGATCTCTCCAGCTCCTTCAGAGTTACCATTGGCCTCTTGGTTGCTTCTCTGACTAATGCCCTCCTTACCTGGTCACTGAGTTTTGGTGGACGACCTTCTCTAGGCAGAGTCGCGGTTGTGCCATATTCCTTCCATTTTTTAATAATGGATTTAACGGTGCTCCTGGGATGTTCAAAGTTTGGGATATTTTTTTATAACCCAACCCTGATTGGTGCTTCTCCAGAAATTTATCCCGGACTTGTTTTGATAGCTTCTTGGTCTTCATGATGCTGTTTGTTTAGTTATGTCTCTAACAAACTCTGGGGCCTTCCAGAAACAGGTGTATTTAATCCGAGATCATGTGACACTTTAATTGCACACAGGTGGACCCCATTCAACCAATTATGTGACTTCTGAAGGCACTTGGTTGCACCAGAGCTTATTTAGGGTGTCACAGGAAAGGGGTGAATACTTATGCAATCAAGACTTTTCAGTTTTTTATTTGTAAATAATTTTGAAAAATATGTAGATTTTTTCCCCACTTTGACATTATGGACTATTTTGTGTAGATCAGTGACAAAAAATCCTAATTAAATCCATTTTAATTCCAGGTTGTAACACTACAAAATGTGAAAAAGTCCAAGGGGGGGGGGTGAATACTTATGCAAGGCATATATATATATATATACACACACACACACACAGTGTATGTGATTTTATACAGCACTGTATATTTGCCTACAATACATCTAAACCATATCATTATGTGCAGTATTAAAATAAGTTAAAAATATAGCAAATCCACAAAACCAACTAAATACATAGTGTGTGGATTTGACATTTTATTTTTTTGTGTAACACGGGCCATCGTTTAACCTTGAAAAAAATTAAATACAGTACCTGAAGCAGATATACGCGTTAATCATATCAACAACACCGTATTGTAAAATTAAGCAACAATTGTTTTGAAAACTGTCCAAAATATTTCCCACTCCTGCACAGACACACAAAACCCAGGATGGCTGTCCCGCTTTGTGAAAACATGTGCTGTTTATATTCAGGTGCGTAAATTGATTAATAATTCAATTACTAGGTGCTCAACAGGGTGGAGAAGCCAACATAACGTGATACAAATCAATTATCAAAAGTGTCAGACAACACAAAGCGTGCACTACTAATTAATACATTTTAGTCCCTATTTGAGGGACTAAAAATAACATACAAGTGTAAAATAAATTTGAACAGGGCATTCTTGACCCTGTTACACCAACGTAAGTACTATTGGTTCATTTCAAAATAAAGAATGTATGGCCAATCAAAACCAAAGTATTGTCATGCGGTCTAGTTTGACAAGCCGTTACGCCTGGTGTGAGAGTAAGAATTTTAGCTTTCAATCCACTGTACAAATATGGATTGTTGGCTCAATACTAGTACATTACTAGCAAAGGGCATTAAGACTAAATACCGCCAGAGATTAAAAACGCCAAAAATGTCTTATGACTGAAGCTCTTCCAATTTCCCTGCCATCGCCAGTGATTTGTGTGGTAACAAGCAGGGACATCCATCACACTGATACTAGGTAAGAGTGTTATTATTTATTTTTTAAGTAGCATCAGTACTGTACGTTTTAGTCACCAATAGTTTAAAAATGCCAATAATATGTTTTCGTAATGAGGTCAGCTGTAGAGATGCGTGGATAGTGAACTTTTCTTTGCCTTCTTTTCTATAATTTTATTATCAATAAAAATACATGATTGCCATTTGCTATCATGGAATAGTCCTATGTCATTTCTGAGTGACTGAGTTTAGCACGGAGGCTTTGTTGATTTTAATTAATTAATATTTAAAATAAAATGATGTTGATGTTCCCAACAACTAGAAACCTATTTGAGGGACTATTTTTTATACAAAAGTAAATATAATATATATTTTTTTCTGTTATAATACTGTAACTTTTATAATATTATCCATCACACACTCCAAGGCTTGTACGTTTTGTTGTATCATGTTATTGTATAGACTTTTTTTCTATTTTCATTTTATTATGACTATCTCAGATGGGAGTATGCAGTGGACTACATTTTTTGGAAAGGGGTATGCAGCTTAAAAAGATTGAAAACCCCTGTTCTAATGTGATTTGGTATAATGAATATCCTCTACTCAGTGATACACCAGCATCACTGTGACACATTTCCCAATATTTTCCCCAACAGTGACAGTGAGTATTGTAGAGACACCTTGGTTGTATCTACAGCTTTACAGTTTTATTTTTTGTTCTTCAGAAACAAAAAGGTCAGTAAACTCTGCTGGCATATTTAAAACAAACAAAAATAAGAAATGGTGGTTGGTTCTGAATAATCAAACATATTGACCCCCTCACTGAAGAAAATGTCCCCCTAAAATTTCGAGAGGGGCCACATTGACCCTCAGTCTGTAAGTCCTGGAGCAAACACTGATCTTCTCTATTAATTGAACCTTTAGCAGCTATTATAAAACTACTGATCTGGGTATTTCAGATTCAGAGCATTTGTCTACAATTGTATACTTTTAATATCACTTTTTAACTCTATATTTTTGATCCAGTGTCTTTCGTGGGTATTCTGTTGCCTGGTTTCAGGTCTGCTTTTCTGAATAATGAACAACCTGTTCAACTATTTATGTGTTTTTGTTCAGTGCGTAACCGTCCTGAACTGGCGAAGACTGGATATACAATTTAAAGTTAAACAATTGTGGTATTGTGGTGCCCTTTGCTCCTGTTATATAAACACGATCTAGAATCCTCACAAGTTCTGTGCAGTACTGCACTCCAAGAGCCGCAATGCCACATGCTTACTACACCACAGGGACATACTGTACTTCACCAGCTGTATAATTGCATAAGAGCCAGATAACATATGTTGTAACATAAACTACCCACTAGAGTAATAGAGCAGTATTGAGACACAGGGTGTACACTACACTCTACAGCAGGGGTGTTCAATTCCGGTCCTGGAGGGTTGTGTCCCTCCTGGCTTTTGGACCAACTTTGACCTAAATTACTTAATTGGATCAATTATTACCAATTATTGGTCTAATTAAGTAATTTAGAGCACAGTTGGAACAAAAGCCAGGAGGGACACCGGCCCTCCAGGACCGGAATTGAACACCCCTGCTCTACAGTAATAGAGCAGCATTGAGACACAGGGTGTGCACTACACTCTACAATAATAGAGCAGTATTGAGACACAGGTGTGCACTACACTCTACAGTAATAGAGCAGTATTGAGACACAGGGTGTGCACTACACTCTACAGTAATAGAGCAGTATTGAGACACAGGGTGTGCACTACACTCTACAGTAATAGAGCAGTATTGAGACACAGGGTGTGCACTACACTCTACAGTAATAGAGCAGTATTGAGACACAGGGTGAGCACTACACTCTACAGTAATAGAGCAGTATTCAGACACAGGGTGTGCACTACCCTCTAGAGTAATAGAGCAGCATTGAGACACAGGGTGTGCACTACACTCTACAGTAATAGAGCAGTACTGGGACACAGGATGTACAGCTATGGCCAAAAGTTTTGCATCACCTAGAATTTTAGGATTGAGACAATTTAAAAACTTTACGGAACAAAATGTGTTAATTCTACAGGGTGGTGCAAAACCTTGTCCATAGCTGTAGAAGCTGAATGTACTGTGTAAGCTATGACCCCATTCAGGGTCGCCCCATATTCAGGTCTGCAACCCCGCACATTCGCTTTTAAAGTGCCTTTGCATCGCCTCATGTAAGACTGAAAAGCAGGCCTAAAATGTGGCAAACTGCTTTTTTTTACAGAACGACAGCCTGCACTCAAAATGGAAGAGTTACCGGGATATACAGTAATGCTTTTGTAGCAGCTGTTTCTAATTATTTTTTTTTCAATGCAGCACACTAGCAATTTTGTGGTATATATTAAAAAAACATATTGACTATTTTGACTTACTGTTATGGTTTGTAATGGGGTGACGGTCCGAGCTTACCCGCACCCACAATCACATTATTCTCTCAAGAACACGGAGGCATTTAGAACGAGGGAAACAGCAACCTGCTAGTGTTGACAGGTATGAATATATATTTTCATAATGGATACTTCACTCTCAGATTGCAAATTGCAAATGACTAATTAAACAGAAAAATACCCCTAGAGTTCTGCGAGCGGGGCGAAGATGACTCAACGTTGGACAACACGGTTAAGGACTTAGGAACGGAAACGGCTATGAGTATGGAGAGTACTTCACAAAAGACTAGTTCAAGATCTGCAGTTAGCAAAGACATGGAACTCCAGGTTTGTGTCTGCGGCTGGAGCAAGACGACAACAGTCAGGGGTTTGAAGATTCATCAAGGGATAATGAAATGCTTGAGGGAGAAGGGACAAGGGCCTCGCATTGATCAGTACTTCTTACGAAGTTAGTCAAGTCAGTCGAATGAAATCCAGCGACAGGAAGCAAACCACAGTTCGCAGGATATCAACACCCCTGTCATAGATGTGAGGAGGACTTGCATGGACACAGTTAGTGATGAGCCTAATGATCCTTGTGAACCCGGCAGACAAACCAGCGAAGAGAGAAAAGAACCTCAACGGGCACAAGCCTGAGTTAAATGGCCAAGAGCTTGTGAGAAAACTGCATGGGACACAGTAAACACAGATCTCTGCTTTGCATTGAAAGGTTAAGTGGAACAGTTGAAAAGAAACTGGATAAATTTGGGGACATCATCTACGATATGGAAGCGAGAGGTTTGGAGTTGAAAAAGGAAGGAAAAGTACAAACTATTCCTGGAAAGTCTAGACAGCAGCAGGAGATTGAACGCTTAGTTAGAGAAAGGAGACAGCTGAGGAAGCAATGGAGAAGAGCAGAAGAAAGTCAGAAGGAGGGACTCAATCTCTTACAAAGGGTCATAAAACATAAGCTTGCAACATTATGCAGAGCTGAGCCACGGAAACGCTTACAAAAAGAAGGAGCATGCGAGAACTAACTTTTATAAAGACCCATTCAAATTTGTAAAGAAGTTATTCACCAGTGAGAAGAATGGCACACTAAAAGCATCTAAGTTTGAGTTGGAGAGATATTTGGAGGAAACGATACAGATTCAAAAAGGCAGGAGCCTATGTCAATTCCTTCAGACATCCCACCTATCAATCCACCAGAATACCAAATGGAGGACTGTGCACCTAAGTGGAAAGAAGTAGAGCAAGCTGTGAAAAAGCAAGGGCTTCATCATCTCCAGGGCCTAATGGAGTTCCGTACAGAGTGTACAAGAGTGCTTCAGGAGTTCTACGAATCCTGTGGAAACTGATGAAAGTAGCATGGGAAAAACAGGTTGTACCAAGAGCATGGGCCGAGCAGGTGGAGTCTTTATACCTAAAGAAAAAAGATTCTAGCAGCATCAGTCAGTTTCGCCCTATTTCCCTATTAAACGTAGAAGGCAAGATTTTCTTCAGCATTATTGCTCAGAGATTGTCAACTTACCTATTAAAGAACTGCTTCATTGACACTTCAATACAAAAGCGGGCATTCCAGGTTTCCCAGGATGCTTAGAACACATCAGTGTGATCTGGCAACAAATTCAATCAGCTAAAAAGGAGAGGAAGGAGCTCCATGTGACATTCCTGGATTTGGCTAATGCATATGGTTCAGTGCCACATGAACTTCTTTGGGCAGCATTTGATTTTTTCAGTATACCATGACAATAACAAATCTAGTCAAAGCCTACTTTGGAGATTTGCAATTTAGTTTTTCAACTTCAGAATTCAACACTACATGGCAATGCCTAGAAGTTGGAATAATGGCAGGATGCACCATTTCTCCACTGGCTTTTACCATGGCAATGGAAGTAATCATTAGGGCATCAAAATGGGTAGTGGGAGGAGAGCGCTTGGCTTCTGAATACGACTACCACCAATTCGAGCATACATGGATGACATGACAACCATGACTACAACAGTAGCCTGCACTAATCGGTTATTGGGCAAATTAACCAATAACATTGAATGGGCACAATGCAATTCAAGCCCACTAAATCAAGGAGCATCTCTATAATTAAAGGTAAAGTAGTAGATAAAACGTTCTTCATTAATGGTGAGGCAATACCAACAGTGTCTGAGAAGCCAGTGAAGAGCCTTGGGAGATGGTACGACGGGATCTAAAGGACACAGTTCGTGTGGGAGAAGTTAGACAACAAGCTGTGGAAGGGTTGAAGAGCATAGACAGCAGCGCTTTACCAGGCAAACTAAAACTCTGGTGCTTTCAGTTTGGCCTACTGCCAAGGTTGCTGTGGCCACTGACTGTGTACGAGGTTTCTTTGACAACAGTAGAGAAGCTGGAAGCTTTAATCAGTTCACACATCAGGAAATGGTTGGGAGTTCCACGCTGCCTCAGCAGAGTGGGACTTTATGGTAAAGGAATACTGCAGCTACCTGTCTCCGCTCTAACCGAGGAGTTTAAGTGCGCCAAGGTCCGACTGGAAATGACATTAGTAGAGTCACGCGATAAATGCATAAGGGAGGCAGCACCTGTGTTGAAAACTGGAAGAAAGTGGGTGGCAAGGAAAGCTGTGGAGGATGCAAAGGCTGCCCTTCGAATTGGTGATATCATGGGGCAAGTTCAGCATGGAAGAGGGGGTCTTGGTCTCAGTTCAGCTCCTCCTACATGGCACAAGGCAGCCCCAGCGCAACGGAGGAAGCTTGTTGTCAACGAGGTGCAAAAGCAGGAGGAGAGGATGAGGTGTATAAAGGCCATTTCCCAGGCCAAGCAGGGAGAATGGATGAGATGGGAGAGTGTGGAACAACGCAAGATTGGCTGGCAAGACCTATGGTCAATGGAACAGAGCAGGATCAGTTTCCTTATAAGGTCAACATATGATGTTCTCCCATCACCACAGAACCTAAACCTCTGGGTAGGAGAGGATCCCTCATGTCCTTTGTGTTCATCACCTGCAACATTAAGGCACATTTTGACAGGATGTAAGGTGGCTCTTAGCCAAGGACGGTTTACTTGGCGCCATGACCAGGTGCTGCGATGTTTGGCCTTAGCATTGGAAGACAAGCGTAACATGACCAATAAGTTGCCACCTGTTCCATCAAAACATTACACACAAAAGACAACATTCCTCCGCCCAGGAGAGCAACCACCAAGAAAAGGTGTTAAAACCAATCCTCGCCCAGGACAACTGGAAGCTGCTAGAGACTGGAAAATGCTGGCGGATGTTGGTCAACGGCTTATTTTTCCACCTGAGATTGCCACCACAAACCTTCGACCAGATATTGTCTTGTGGTCTGGATCAGCACGCTTGTTCACCTGGTGGAGTTAACAGTACCATGGGAGGATGCTGTAGATGAGGCGTATGAGAGGAAGAAACTGCGGTATGCTCAACTAGCCACTGAAGCGAACAGCGAGGATGGAGAGTCTGGGTTTACCCAGTGGAAGTGGGATGTCGAGGATTTGTGGCACACTCTACAACCCGGTTTCTCAGAGATGTCGGATTCAATGGCCAAGAGTTGCGTCGCACAGTGAAGAACTTATCTGAAGCAGCAGAGAGGAGCAGCAACTGGCTGTGGTTGAGACGGAAAGATTCTGGCTGGGGATCTCAAGCACAATAGAAAGAAAGAAAGGCTGATATACAGTAAGTAAGCTGGGCTGAGTTGAGTGGGGGACGGAGAGGGGTGATGCTGGGACGCCAGAATCACCGTCGAGCCCTCTTGAGGTGTCGTGGGCTAGTCGACTTAAAACACCGAGGATGGAAGGTGCCCACTTGAAGACCCCAGAGATGTACCCTACTTAGCTCAATCCAGACGGTTGTCATGCTGATGCGCTGGGGAGACCGCACTATGGTTGATCCCCGGAGCCAGCATCGCAGCCGTTGTGTGTGCTGATGCGCTAGGGAGGCAAAATAAGCTGATCCCTCGAGCCAGCATTACACTTCAGCCATCAACACCAGACAGAAGGATATCTACATCATCATATGGAAGGAAGCTAAATGGATGGAGACACATATGGATCACATTAGTTTACTGTGAAGCTACGTCTTAGTTGGTGCTTATCTTGGCGAGAGCCAAGTTCAAATCAGCATGAAGTTTTAACATCTACTCTCATGTAATGGAAATCA
>CM060286.1:6415876-6502633 GCA_030684275.1 Acipenser oxyrinchus oxyrinchus | reverse complement strand
CTTTGAGGTGACCCGACATACGAGAGGGGCACCGTCTCCGAGGTTACCCGACATACTGAAGAGGCTCGCGAACCGAAAGAAAACATAAAGTTAGTATCTGTTAAAACATGTAATGCGTGGTGTTCCGCCTCTTCAAGCCCAACATAATAGAAGGGGGTTCCGTGGCTGAGGAGACCCGACAAACAGGAGAGGGGCCACCGCCTTTGAGGAGACCCGACAAACATGAGGGATGCCACCGCTTGGGGACCCTCGCATAGAGGCATCAGACCTGAAAGAAGAATCCCAAAAGAAGAATCCCAAAAGAAACATACATGCAGATGGAAGGGTTTGGCCGGGGTCCCTCTGACTCATGGAGAACCCTCCTCTATGAGGTAAATGAAGCGGAGCTTAACAAAGGGTTGGAGAAAGTGGAATCACTAACCCCCAAAAGATGGACCCCGGCTCCCGCTGACGCAACGTGAAGAAGAAAAAGAGAGAACCGCCAATGCATAAGAAAAGAGAAAAGAGAAAACATTTAGACGAAAGAAAACAAACACTTAACGTGACCAAGGGGTTAGTAGACTGTACCCTAATGACTATGTGAAGACCCTCTGCACAGTGGAAAGAAAAACCCCTTTCTTTTAATTTAATTTCTTAGGGGAAATCTTTGGAGGCCCAGGCAGAAAGGTCGTCCCCACTCCGACATACTAGCAATGGACTGATGTGCGGAGGATATTTCAGATGATGAAGAACTAATATAAGTTTCAACTGCTGATGAAGTCCAGCCCCATATTTTTAATTAAATGCTGGTTAATGTTGGCTTTTGCAGCTGAAGTAGCTGCCCCTATTCTAAATGAATGAGGAGTGTAGAATTGCGAAGGAAGACCTGCTCTGGACACCACGGTGGAAAGGTGTGTTGAAAACCAATGCCTTGATACAATGGACCGGCTTGAATTGATAAACAAAGGGTCGGAGGATGAAATGGCCTTATGCTCTGCAATGTACTTCAACATGGAAGTGAAGGGACACAGAGGAGAGTTGATCTTAGAAAGCTGAATACATTGTCCTTGCCGCAGTTGATCTGTTTTGAAATGCTAAGAAATAAGATGAAATGAGAATCTGGGATGAGCTTGAGGTCACTGCAGCGGATACCGAGGGTAGGAAAGCTGGCAATGGAAGGAACTGTATATTCAGAACATCTCAAAACCAAAAATGCAGATAGACATATGACTTCCATAGTTAAATCATCAAATGGAGAAAACAGCCATGGCGGAGAATTGAAATCAAGTTACTGAGAATGTCTATTGAAATAGGCAGGCGAGCAGAAGAAGGAGCCGGAGAGCACTTGGAAATTCCTCGTAAAAGAAGACGAACCTCTGGAATTGATAATAGAGTTGGGGAATTGATGGACATCAAGTGAAATTGATGCTGAATTCCTGACAAATATAGTCTGATTGTAGCTGGTGCCAGATGTAGAGAGTCCTTTGCATGCACTATGAACGCCATGATCCAGTCCTGGTTGAATGGAGTAGGATTAATCCTGCTTTGTAAACAGAAAGTTACATAACATGCCCAACCTGTAGAGTATGAGGATCTGGTAGATGGGGCAAGTGCTGATGCCATGTAATCTTGAGCTGAAATAAGAAGTTTATTAATAGTTGGATTTAGTTGAAAATCAGCTGATTGAACTGTGGCGTTGCTGCTGGATATTGCAGAGCTGTAGGCAGCAAACTGTGGAATTTGGAAATCTGTAAACGAGAAAGAGCATCAGCTGCAATATTAAAAATGCCCGGTAGGTGGCGAGCTTGTATTAGGAAATTATTAGAGACTGAAATCCATACTAGCCGACGCAGCAATTGCATGATAAGAGGGGAAGAGGAACGACCTTTATTTATAATATGCACTGTGGTTGAATTATCACAGTAAAATAGTATTGATTTCTTAGACCAGAGATGACCCCATAGCTGGGCAGCTGCTACTATTGGGTATATCTCTAGCAGAGCTGTGGATTTTAGATGAGGAGATATGTTCTCGATTTCCTCAGGCCATGTACTGCAAAACCATTGATTGTTAAATAGACCTCCGAATCCCAGAGATGAGGCATCAGTAAATAAAGCCATATCGTGTGGAGCTGACATGAAATCATCATAAAACATAGAGAGACCGCTCCAGTGCTGAATAAGCGCAGACCACATTTTAATGTCTTTCCTAGCTTCTGAAGAGATATTTATATAGGAGTTCAGATTTTTGCTGTTGATGCCAGCGCTAGCAGTCGAGATATAAACGTCCTCCCCTGTGGAATGATAACGTATTGCGGTTAAAGTAACCCAGCAATGAAAGCAGTGCTCGTTTTTAATTGTTTTACTGATCTGAAATTCCTGAATGAGATAACGAATATGTTTAAGTTTAGACTCAGGCAGGCTGGCTTCAAACTTTTCTGTATCTAGAATGATTCCAAGGAATTCCAAAGAATGAAGGGGACCGATTGATTTCTCTTCTGAAAGCGGAACGCCAACTTCAGAAAATAAGCTTTTAAGATTGGAAATCGCTTCTGCTGGTGCATCTGAAGGAGGAGAAATTACTAAAAATCGTCCAGCAAGTGGAGCAAGAATGGGACATGATAGACATTAAGAAGAATCCAGCATAATGCTTCCGACAGGGTATCAAATATCTTCGGGCTACTGCGGCAGCCGAAAGTCAATTGGGTGGCAAAATAAAACTTTCCTTCCCAGCATATACCAAACAGGTGACGGAGAGAAGGATGGATTGGCATTACTTTAAATGCGCCTGATATATCTGCTTTTGCTAACCAGGAACCACGACCTGCTAATTTAATTGAATGTATTGCATCTGCAATAGTGATGTAATGCAGGGAAAATTGATCTTGGGGAATTAATGAGTTAATGCTGCTGGTGCTTGACCCCGTGGTGCTGATAAATCAATAATGAGACGCTTTTTTCCTGACATTTTCCTCGTGGCAATGCCGATAGGATTAATTCTATATATTGGAAAAGGAGGAGCTAGAAATGGACCGACTATAAATCCTTTTTAATTTCTTTCTCGATGAGAGACTACACTGATTGTGGATCTTGAGTCGCTGAATAAAGATTTTTGCTTTTGAACGAGGAAGAAGGAATTTGAGTAAGACCGGTTGAAAACCATTTTTAATCCGCCTATCAGGTAATTAAGTTACTGTCGGGATGATTCTGTAATTTACTTGATAACGCCGGATGTTTATAGGAGTAAAGACTGAGCAACGGGAAAGTCACTTGCGTTTTAAAGGGCAGATTGAATTAGAGTGAGCGTCTCCGCAATTGCTGCACATGTGGATAAAATTGCATTGCCTATTCGAACAGAAGCCAGTATTGAAATTGTTGCAGATTTGTCTTCCTCCTGAAAATCTAATACTGCGCTCGTATTTGTCTTTCCTTGTAGACTGATCGAGGGAGCTGAAGAATGTATAGGATTAGGTACTGAAGATCTGTATGAATTAGCGGCAAAACCGGTGCTTTAGAAGTTGATGCAATTGCGGCTTTAGGGCAGAGGGATGTTGAGTGAGCTGTTGAAGCGCAGATCCCACATGCTAGCTCTTAGACCACCAAAAATTCTATTAAATAGATCTGTGTCCGGTTTAGCCCAATTGATGATGTGATTATCTGCTGCCAATATCGCTGCTGCTTTTGCGGAGAATGATTTATGATACTCAAAAACATAGTCCCCCGTATTCTGACAGACAGCTCCACGATATAGTATTCAGTAGGAGTCCAATTCAGCTCTGCGGTTAGGATAAACCGAGCATAGCACATCTCTGAATATGGAGAACGCAAGGACAAATTCCCTAATGTAAGATTTTTAATCAGTCTGGGATCTCTGGATTTTAGAGTTACTGCCAAATCTCCACAATCCACTACTCTGTGATCCAAGAATTCGAAGTCGCCATTAATAGTGAAACAAGATTAATGTCCTTACCTTCGAGAATGTTACGCCTGATTCGTGGAGATATAGTGTGACGCCTAGCTGCAGTTGGAGAGGAGGATCCGTATGTAGATGCAGTAGCGAGGTTGAATTGTGGAGGATCTGCTTCGCTGGCTGAAATTGGGGCTGGACCAGAAGAAGCTGTAGGCGGCGCTGCAGTGTTTGATGCTGGAATTAATGACAGCGCTGAAGATTGTTTTCCTGTTCCATAATAGACACCCTTTTATTTAGATCCGACAGTTGAGAACTGACCAAGATAGAGTATCGGAAAATGGCTGCATAAATGATTTTATCTCTTTAAATATTTGCGAATGTTGGATTTCCATGGCTGGCTGCTGGTTAGCGGTGCTAGTTGTGGGGGTGGTTAGATCCGGAATAGACTGCCTGCTGTCTGTTTTAGGATGCTGAATGGCTGGGCTGGCTGATTATGTTTTTCGGAGGAAAAACTGGTTCTGCTGATACTGAATTGCAATAGAGAATGAAAAGAGACTCTCTATCACTCCCTGCCGGAATCGCATTACCGCTTTTAAGGAGGGTTTTATCAATTTATTCATGGGCCAGTCCTTCCAAAACAATCGATCCGAGGGCGCCCTGAGGCCAAGTCGCTTGGATCGGCGCAGATTCGATGTTTGGGTGGCAGGAACGGTAGGCAATACTTGAACTGGAACCTGATCGGGAGCCTGATCAGATGTAACTGAAATGCCAGAAGGGGAGAAAAACGGAGACTGGATGGGCCCTGGATTGAAGCTGGAGAAGAATGATCTGGTAATGATAGAAAATCCTGGGAATCCTCTGAATCCGATGACAACTGCTGTAAGTACTCCATTATTGAGGTATACAAAAGTTGATGGGTCTTGAAATCGCTTAGGTTTATGCCAAAACGAAAAAACACAAGACAGCTAGGTAGAGGTGACTAATGTTTAAATAAGGTAGATTTAATTGATGACAGCAGATGATAGGTTGTTGGTGCCTAGCTCCTCCCCCCTGAACCCCACCTATAGGTTAACATTAAGAGGCTCACTGACCGGGGAACCCCAACACGCTATACCTCGTGTTGGAAATGACACACTCTCGGTCAAACACAGCCTTCCTGGTGTCCTACACGAAGTTATAAAGTCTCTCCACGTTCCAGCTACAGTCTTACGGTGTCCATATTAGGACATCGTCATTTCTCACGTCTCAGCGTCAGTTATCAGGAATGTCTTTGTCATGGATCATTTAGTTTGACGATCAGTCGTCATTTCTCAAACGTTTTTCTGTCATCCCTCATGTGTTTTCATAATGTCAGCCATTATTTGTATCAGGTATCATTTGTATTTTGTGTCACTCGAATTTCGAGTGACGGAAAACCTCTATCACTCAAATTTCGAGTAATGGAAAACTACTTGTGTGCATTCCGTGGCGCTTGCCGCGTTCTGTCTCGGCGGCGCGGTGCTACACAATGACGAGTAGCTAGAGGGCTGAATCGGCCCAGGTCGGGAACGGAACAGGTCAAAGCCCCCCGTGACACCTCAGTGCTGGCACTGCTCCTCTGTGCAGACATTGCAGTGCATCCCTTTGCAAAACAACGAAACACAGTTTTGTTTTATTTATTTTTTATGTGTATGTAGGCATATCGAAACTAAATCCCATCTAATCCAGTTTCCTCATTTATGGCGACCACCTCTCGATGCCCATAGAAATGCTAGCCGCCAGGTAAAGCAAATCAGACTGTCCCTAACAGGCACACAGCAAGGCCACTAATTCCTCAATACAGAGCATTTAGGTCTACAAAAATCATCTGTGCAATAAAACGCTAATACATACTAAACATAATAATAAAATAAACAAATCAAATACACCAAACACATCTTTAAATCACATATATACAAACCAATCAAAACAAAGTGCAAAGAGCAACACATTGCTATTATAATTAACTATTCCATTTGTTTAAACACACAAAACAAGTAGGTTATCGTTGACAGTGCAGATCATTCATCAAATAATTATATTGTGAATGGGGTCTAATCATTAGAGGAAATTAATAAAAACAGTCATAATAAACAATACAGTACATAAAAACAAAAGAAAACAACCAGGGTGGTATCGAAAAGAACAGAAGCTTAAAACACAAACTAATCTGGGGAACGCAGGCTGCTAGGACATTATCAAGCATGGTAATTTTCCATGACTCGAAAGTTGAGTGACTGAGATTTTCCATGACTCGAAATTTGAGTGACTGAGATTTTCCATGACTCGAAATTTGAGTGACTGAGGTTTTCCGTCAAAATACAAAATACAAATGATACCTGATAAAATAATGTCTGACATTATGAAAACACATGAGGGATGACAGAAAAAAACGATTGAGAAATGACGACTGATCGTCAAACTAAATGATCCATGACAAAGACATTCCTGATAACTGACGCTGAGACGTGAGAAACGACGATATCCTAATATGGACACCGTAAGACTGCAGCTGTAACATGGAGAGACTTTATAACTTCGTGTCGCACACCAGGAAGGCTGTGTTTGACCGTGAGTGTATCATTTCCAACACGAGGTATAGCGTGTTGGGGTTCTCCGGTCAGTGAGCCTCTTAGTTTATTGTTAACGTTGTGTGGTTTAGTTGATAGTTGTCCCTTTCCTGCAGCAAGGAATCTTGTTTTATTTGTTATATTTTATTTTATTCTTGCGCGGACGCAGCTGTTTTATATATTCATTTTAAATAGATTGGGGGAAATTGGTACTGTGTACTTTACAAATGTAATCTAGTTTGTAACGAGACCATTCAATTGCTGACGTTGTTGACTACTTTGTATGTATCACAAAAAGAACAGATTTGCTGAACTGGTTAATTAACTTTACTATAAGAAACTGATAGATCCAAGTATTTTATATAAACTGAAATAATATAATTTGTGGTAACTAGTTTAATTAACTTCACTATAAGAAACTGATTGATTAAGAGTTTGTTTTATTGTATCATTTCTACATGTATTTACAAGACAATTGTTAGATGGTGAACTGAAAGTGGCATTGTCATATGGTTTACATTATTGTTAATGTGCTTGAGATTTTTAAAACAATTATTAATTAAAACTTGTAAAGATTATTTTGGTGTATGATTGCATAGTTTCTCCTGGATAAAAGAGTTTGTGCGGGAACCAACCACTCGAGGTCCTTGTCCTCAATAAACACAAGGTGGCGTAGTCAAAATAACATCAATTTCACCATCTATATATAAAGACCTGCTACACTTCAATACTACTGCCGCTACTCGGACACCACACACAGAATCATTGTAAACACACCACCATTGCACAGGCTGCTGACCAGCCATACCGCCGCCGTCACGAGAGCCTCCCGTTCCCTTACATCCTGCTGCATATTCCGCTCCCCCTTGTCTTTAAATCCAGCTTTTTAAATGAGCCATGTAAAGGGGATTCATCCTCTGATTGGCGCAGGGAAAGAAACAAAAGATAAGGGGGCGTTCTAAAAATGAAAGTAGCCTAATTAAAACAATAAAACAATACACATAGCAGCGATCTGCTACAATTGTTCTGCCATGTGTATAGCATGGAGTGCCCAGATGACAAAACAAACACGAGCTTCTCGGTAGTTCGTCGTGATCGTATAGTGATTAGTACTTTGCGTTGTGGCCGCAACAACCCCGGTTTGAATCCGGGTCACGGCAGATGAAATCCTCACACGGCAGAGAAGCTTGTTCTTTTTTCTTCACACGTCATCTTCATGGTATGCACCTTTTTGAAAGAAAATAGAATACAATAATTGCTTCATCGTGTTAGTACAGGCATGATGCATACCAGCCTGCTGTCTATGAAATAATAATTACAGAAATAATCAATCTATAAACACCATAAAAATCTCCGACAAACACCAGTCGCTGTATTAACGCCTGTCGAATAGACAGAGGACCTGTCCCAGCAGCCAACGATACAGTGGCTTAATTAAAACTGTGAAGGTCAGTTCGGGAACGGAGGCGTTGGTGGTATAGTGGTGAACATAGCTGCCTTCCAAGCAGTTGACCCGGGTTCGATTCCCGGTCAACGCAAGTTTATTTTGAACTTTTTCTTTTAACATTGGAATAAAGCGTAATACATTCCCCAACTAATTTGCCTTACCGGAGAATAGTCTTAAAAGCATAACTTTTAAAGAATCACTGTGAGTTATAATGATCTGTGAGGTGATATGAGTCACTACATTCAGCCCCATCAAACGAATGTGTTCATTTGGAATCATGCATTGAAAATGCGTTGTCGGGAAAACTGCAAATATGGATGGAAGCGTGAGTTGAATGATTCATCACATTCTAAGGATTGATATCGTCCTGTTGTTAGTCCTGCCACATAAAAATGGCGTTGCAGTTACATGCGCTGCAAAATCAAATATTTAAAATTAAACAACCCTCTGATAGAACATACTGCAGCCGGATTGTTTTTGACACACATGAGCGCATGAAAAAATCAAACATGTGTTACCAAAATAGTCATTGCTGTATGATGTACAGCAGCTGTAGAATGAATGGTTTTATAATCTGTTATGCGAGACTTCTGTTGAATTTTTAAGCAATTGATTCCCTGTGTACTCAAAGATTACAGTCCTGATTTAACCACTGGGCAAGCAGAGCTCTCGGTGACTGATTTTTCAGTCACGTGATTGAGCGCCTTACCGGCAATGCATCGTAATTAGAAAAGTGTAATGAAAGATATTGAAAACGGACTCATCCGGGATTTGAACCCGAGAATCTCTCTCACGAGAAGCAAGAATCATACCCCTACATTAAAAAGCGAACTGCTAGGAGAGATTTGGTTCCACGAGCTTTCAAAGAAGCATAGACCTAGAAGCTCTGTATTGAGACATTAGTGTCGCCGTGCTGTGTGCCTGTTAGGGACAGTCTGATTTGCTTTACCTGGCGGCTAACATTTCTATGGGCATCGAGAGGGGCTTTGACCTGCTCCGTTCCCGACCTCGGCCGATTCAGTCCTCCAGCTACTCGTCATTGTGTAGCACCGCGCCCGCCGAGACAGAACGCGGCAAGCGCCTCGGAATGCATAAAAGTACAGCCTGACTACGCCACCGAGGGAATTTCACCCTCACAATTAAAACAAAAGGTAGTTTAAAACACGTCTCCTCAGTAGGTTCTTTTATAGGGCGTGGAACTGGGATATAAATCAGAAGGAGCACACAAACTACAACGATTAAAAATCATTCCAGGTTATATTTGGAGAGGACACAGACTCGGATCATAGATATGCACATTAACAAACAATTACTACCAACGACAGTAATCAATAGCAACAAAAAAAAATCATCTGTGCAATAAAACGCTAATACATACAGTATTATGCAAAAGTTTTAGGCAGGTGTGAAAAAATGCTGTAAAGTAAGAATGCTTTCAAAAATAGACATGTTAATAGATTATATTGATCAATTAACTAAATGCAAAGTGAGTGAACAGAAGAAAAATCTAAATCAAATCCATATTTGGTGTGACCACCCTTTGCCTTCAAAACAGCATCAAGCATCAATTCTTCTAGGTACACTTGCACACAGTTTTTGAAGGAACTCGGCAGGTAGGTTGGCCCAAACATCTTGGAGAACTAACCACAGTTCTTCTGTGGATTTAGGCAGTCTCAGTTGCTTCTCTCTCTTCATGTAATTCCAGACAGACTCGATGATGTTGAGATCAGGGCTCTGTGGGGCCATACCATCACTTCCAGGACTCCTTGTTCTTCTTTACGCTGAAGATAGTTCTTAATGACTTTCGCTGTATGTTTGGGGTCGTTGTCATGCTGCAGAATAAATTTGGGGCCAATCAGATGCCTCCCTGATGGTATTGCATGATGGATAAGTATCTGCCTGTACTTCTCAGCATTGAGGAGACCATTAATTCTGACCAAATCCACAACTCCATTTGCAGAAATGCAGCCCCAAACTTGCAAGGAACCTCCACCATGCTTCACTGTTGCCTGCAGACACTCATTTGTGTACGCTCTCCAGCCCTTCGGCAAACAAACTGCCTTATGCTACAGCCAAATATTTCGAATACAACGAACTGCGGGAATTGATAGAAAGTTCGGAGTGTGCGAGTTCGCAGCGATAGCAAATCAGCTTAAATTTAGTGGAGCTTGTGGTGTTATGCTGCCATCTAGAGGTTATGATTGGAATTGAAACTATTAACTTCAGTGAAGCAGGGTAGCATATATTTATTTGGTTATTGCGATTAAAATCCTTGTCTTTTTATAAAACATTTGTTTTAGAACAGTTAGGGATGATATAAGTAAGTTAAGGTAGGTCTAGAAGAGGAGCCTGCAGTATTTAGATGTCACAATTCGGCGAGTTGAAGCTCTCATGTTGCAAAAGCGCAGCAGCAGGAGCCAGAAGATTGCAGTCGTGAGGCACAGGCTTGCATTGCCTGTTAAAGCTGCCTGGTCGCCATGGCAACTTACCACTCCCAGGAGTCACTCGATGAGGCGTTGCCGTGGTAACCATGGTCTGTGAGGCGCCGGTGGTAAAGAGTTGCAGTTCAGCGGTGACGTTGGAACAGTCTTTCTGATGAAAACGCAGAGCAAGCTGAGAATGGCGCTGCGCTTTGAACGCGCTGTACTGGGCTGGAGACTGGATGGAGCAGAAAAGACTAACGTTGGAGCTCCTGCAGAAGAATAGAAAAGCTGAATGATGAAAAGAATCACCTGAGCAGGTAGGAAAATAGCTGATACTGTCTTACCAGCGCTGGGCAGAGAAATGACTGCAGTGAAAGGAGCGAACAAAACAAAACAAACACAGACGAAGGGTGGAAGCAGTGCTGTGTGTATAAATAAGGGCAGCAGTGTGGAAGTAGTGGACTCTGGACTGGAGGGTCGTGGGTTCAATCCCAGGTGGGGACACTGCTGTTACCCATGAGCAAGGTACTTTACCTAGATTGCTCCAGTAAAACCCAACTGTATAAATGGGTAATTGTATATAAAAATAATGTGATCTCTTGTAACAATTGTAAGTTGCCCTGGATAAGGGGGTCTGCTAATAAATAAATAATAAATAGAAAAGGAGGAGAGATTGACATGCAAGCTACCTAACGGGATTGCCCATACCGCTCTGGTCACGCCCTTTTACCTGACCAAACACAGCAGTGCAAGCTAATGGCAGAGAGACTGGAATTTGATTGAAACTAAACTGCCCCCAGGAAGTAATTTGTTTGTTGCTATATAATCAATATGTTCTGTAGGCTAAATTGTATAAAAATGTCCGGAGACATTCAAATCCAAAACGTTAAAAAAAAAAAATAGTGTGGAATAGAAACAAAGAGAGCTTTGACCTGGACGTGATTTGAACACGCAACCTTCTGGAATCTGGAATCAGACACGCTATCATTGCGCCACGAAGTCCTGGCGTAGTGCATGCTTGTTATGCAATGCTAGAGTGCACAGCGTGACATGACAGAATGCAATAATGTGTTAATTTACCAACAAAGGAAACATAAATAAAAGTGTATGTATTTATTTGTGAATAAACTGTCTTGCTTATACGATGGGAACAGAGACCTTACATCCGCAATCTAATGATCGGCCAAACCCACAGAGACTTTGTCTTGACCAGGGATTAATATAATTTAAAAACAAACTGAGATGGGTCCATGCGATGGGAATGTGAATAGAGTCAAATACATTTTACCATTCTGTATATATATATATATATATATATATATATATATATATATATATATATATATCTATATCTCAAGTAACTGCAGGTTTTTAAATACTTTTTTATTTTATAACTGTAGCTTTATTATCATAATGAAAACACATTACACATGACCACAGTTCTGTAACAAAATGACAATAATAAATAATTTCCTATACCGAATTTAAACCCGGGCCGCTTGGGTGAAAACCAGGAATCATAACCGCTAGACCATATGGGAAAGTGATTAGCAAACTCATGGACATGCAACAGCAGCTAGTATACAGTACAATGATTGGTAAAAAACACAAAACTGATATTTCATTACAAACACGTTAGAAATGAAAGCAAACTTCAAGCCATTTATATTTATTCTCAATTAATACATACTTTTCAATTGCTAAAAAAACTATAAAAATCTCCCTTTGTGCTTCTCGGAAGACATACGATGGAGGGCACACTGCAGTTCTTCAGTCTGGGGAATATTACAAATTAGGAGACTGCTTTAAAATACACATGTAGGATGGGCGTCTCTGTTACAAAATTGTCACACTTTCTATTTATCTCCATAATGCGTTGGGACTAAATACGCAGATACATTAAAACAATTTGGAGAATGCGGGCATCGATCCCGCTACTTCTCGCATGCAAAGCGAGCGCTCTACCATTTGAGCTAATTCCCCTTAATTCGCGTCTGCGATTCTCATAGGCAACATCGCAGCTTGATACGAGCAATTCAGAGACCTTTTGGGGCAATGTATTCTGCCATTTGCAAATTCAAAAATAAATTAATTAACTAAATAGCAAATATTTCGACTAGAGGTATGTTTTCAATTTCTTCAAAAAGTAGTCTCAGCTCGTTGATTCAGTCGCTTTAAAATCCACCTCTGTGTCCCGATGCAGCAGCGCTGTGTGCTGTGGCTCGAACAAGTTTCACGAGGCAGGCAATGCAAGAATGCCAAAACTTACTTTTGCATCACATGACAAACTTAAGGTATGCTTTAACGGCTTGGCTGTCTCAAGTTAGTTTGTATTGTTAATGTAACACCTTGTTGCGCAGTCATTGTATCATATGAAGTAGAGCTTGCCAGTCGGGGCGACGGTCTGCCAAAAAAGTTTATATTTATAGTCTATATTTGCAAGGATCATTTCTAGAGTGAAACATGTTTTGAAGGGATTGGTCTCGGTATCCACCAAGAGGAGTGCGAGTGTTTTCCTCTCAGCACCGAGCTGACAATGAGTGTTGTTTTCGGGCACCTGCTCGCTGCTTGTGATGACCACTCCAATCTTCAGTCGGGGTTGTTGAAGGAAGGGGACACATTTTGAGTGCGTATCTCATACTGGTAGAAACGCAGAAAAAAGAAACCATCAAGCCTACAATTGTTCAGTTGTTTAAATCAATAAGCACATTTCAAATTCATCATTGCTAATGTTAAAACAATTTAAGAACACTTTAAATAGGCATTGAATAATATAACAATATAGTAATGTAAGATTATTTATTTCAATATCATTATAGCTATAAACGATGCACGCATTTTACAATAGCAATTGCTATATGCCAATGAACAATAAGTAATTTTGTTGCAATACTGTATACAATGTAAACAGAATCAGTCATTGCTCCGTTGCCTCAAAGAAACATCTACAATTTGTATTTAAAAAGGACGCCCAACGTGGGGCTCGAACTCACGATCTTGAGAATAAGAGTCTCATGCGCTACCAACTGAGCTAGCCGGGCTGACTAGTAGAAGTTTCTTTCACTCTAACCAACTGAGCTATTAATTTGTCATTTTATTTGAGAAAATACTGAACGACAGAACCAAAGATTCTAAATATAATCCACTGGACGTCACCAGAAACAGCTTTGATGACACAAAGTCGTATGACACGAACCCAAAGAATTTTATACCAGATTCATTGTCGCTTAGAAACAACTGCAGCCTCTCGGCCTCAATACAAATAATACCAATACAAAAATCGAACTAAGAGACTGGGAGCATGGAAATAGGAGATACCGGAATAGGAAAGAGAGAGAAGCCGAGGGAAGTAAACGAAAATAAAGAGGACGAGATTAGACAGCGAGTGGTTGGGGTGTTTTTTGTGCACGGACAGTGTCAGTTTCGTTTTGTTATTTTTTTTCGTGGACTCACTCTGGGAGGACTGCGGAACTTGGTGATTGAAGACATTTGAAAAGAGGTACTGACAAGAACCTTTGCGTTCGTTGTTTATATCAGGATATCAGGATCTCTCCTGAGGCCTTCAGCTGAAGCGCAGCACCCTACTCGGGCCTTGATACGACAACCTTAGTGTGTGCTGAAATAAATAATGCGGTTTTCTACAATAACAAATACAGCTTGTCAGGATGGCCGAGTGGTCTAAGGCCAGACTCAAGGACTCTGTCTTTCCAAAGAATTGTGTGTTCTGTTCTCTGAATGGAGGCGTGGGTTCAACTCCCACTTCTGACAGTTCAAATGTACTTATTTTTAAAAGAATAAATTTCTTTATTTTACTATAAAAGATTGTTTTAAGAAAATCAACAGCTGATACCAAACTCTTGTCAGCACTCAATACCATTTTAATTTCCATTTTAAATCAGACTAAAATAGTGTTCCTAACACAGATTGCATTTTTGTTGTAAACAGTCTACTTGTTAACGTCACTGAAACATATTTTGTGTCCAAACATGTTATTTAACTTGATTGTTTTAATATTCCAAATAACATTACTTTGAAAAACATCTCCGTCGACCACTGGATCGTGGTTTCAGGCTGGGATGCGGACCATTGAGAACAGTATAAACGATCTAACGCCGCTCGGAACTTTCGCATTTTTAAATCCTAACGGTCTCTGCTCAGCGGAGTGGAATGTTCACGAGACGGTTGCCTAGCAGCGTCTCCCCGCTTCTCTGCACCGCCCTCTCGCCCTCTCTTGTTGCTCCAGCTAGGAGTTCAAATTTAGAAAATGCAACAAAAGTATTTGGAAAATGAATTGAAGGATTTTGTTTGGTTGGGAGCATTAATTAGGCTTCCTGTAAGGGAGATATTACATAGACACGGATGTGCATCCACGCAAAGTGTCCAAGAGGTCAATGGAATGATTATGAAACTATTAAACATGTATTCTGGGAGTGCTATTTTGCAAAGCAAGTCTGGACGAAATGTGCAGGTTTGCTGAAAATATTTGAGGGGAATTGGGTTTTAGATGGGGATTGTGTTATGTTTGGGGAGGGGGTGTTTAAACTCCCTAAGGAACATTACATACCTATTTGGATTCTTATAAGTTTGGGAAAGATGACTTTATGGGAAAAATTAAACATAGCACTGCAAAAAGAAAAAGACAAAACCACTGTATTAGAGGCCTATTTGTGTTACGAATGGAAGGTGAAAGAAGTAATGAGAATGGAAAAGTATATATGGGGGGAGGGAAAATGTAGGGAAAAATGGAAAGGTTTGATGGATGTGTTGGATGGCTAAGTTTTATTTCTGGGTAGATGAGTATTGGTATGTGTTATAAAATTGAGGTTTTTTTTGTATGGTAAAATTGTAATGAGGGAAAGTGGTTAAAAAATAATTAAAAAAAATAAAAATAAAAAGATTTACTAGCGAAATGCGTTTTAAAGTGTTTGGACTTGTTATGCACGAGGAGGAGTGAGAGTGTTCGTTTTTGAGCGTGAAGCAGACAGCGAGTGATGTTTTCCACCAAATGCTCGCTGTTATTGATGACCGTTCCAGTGTTCCTTGGGGGGCTGGAGGAAACTGACACGTTCTGAGTGCGTGTTTTATCAAGGAAGGTACAAAAGAAAAAATACGGTTGCAAAGCACTGCTGCTTTTTCGATGATTGATTCAAACTGATATCAAACTGACTGGAAACATGGAACTCATTAATTGCGATCGATTTGATACCAGTAGGCTTACATAACAGCCATTTCATTTAGACAATGTCATATACGCCGAAATGAACACGGACAGTCTTTATTAAGGGCTGACTCGTTTAGATGTTCGAGAGATCTAGGTGTACTGGACAAATCTACTGGATTTTTTCCATGTTGTAATGGTGCCGCCTGTGATAATGCATTTAAAACTAAGACAATGCACAAGCCATACAACGAAGAAAAGAGTACAGTATCTTACAAGTGATTGTGCTTCATCTCATGTCATTTATGTGATTTATTGTCCTAGCCATTTGCAATATGATGGTAAAACTACTAGACTGTTACAATGGCGCATTAATGAGTGAGCATAAAAGTTCAATTAGGAGAAAATATATTCATCCACCACTAGCTAGACATTTTGTAGATGCCAAACATTCTGTTTCAGATCTTAAATTCTGTGTCATACAAAAAAATAATTTCAAGATCGCAGTGGTGGTAATCTCGATCAAAAACTATTACAATGTGAATCAAAAATGATCTTCTATCTCCATATGGTACACCCTGAGAGATTAAATGAAGCGCTAGGATTATCATGTTTTCTGTGATATAATGTGCAAGGATACTTGTCTTTCATAAGAGCTGAAATAAATTATAGCGCTTTGAGATTGTGTCTGTTACTACCGGATTGTTTAAAAATGTACTTAATTATATTACAACTGTTCTGTCTACGAAATATATCTGTAACATGTATGTAATGTCTTTGTGGTTTTTTGATGAAGTTAATTTGCTAACAGACTGTGCTGATTTGTTTCTAACCGTGAAGCGATCACTCTGTTTGCCGTATATTTTCTTTCTGTAAGGGGAATTTCCTTGTGATCCCATAAAGAATGCAATGAAAAAGGTTGCCCTCCTTAATATAAACAGAAAAAGAATAGGTAAACGCACACACCAGGTGATTTATTGCAGGATCAGACTTCGGAGGATCAGCAGTGTAGTGCAGTGTTGTGAAAAGTCGTGCGTATAATTCAGGATGGTTGAGCGGTCTCAGGAGCTGCGCTCACATCGCAGTTACCCTGGAAACGTGGGTTCGAATCCCTCTTTTGACAGTTCTTTTGTTCATTATCCACTCAGCCACGACTTCACGCTCTCACGGTTTTCCGTGAAAGCAACCATATTATTGTCAAAAGAAGCAAACAACACCCGCAGTAATGCTGTAGATGGCAGTATAGGCCAAATAATGAACCGAAGTCAAATGCCTTTGTTGAAACTCAAGCAGATTTGTACAAGGCAAGCACAAGTGGGAAATATAAATACAATATCCTTTGTGCCAACGTTCATAATAATAAATGCATCTTTATTTCAAAATACGTAGCTATGTAACTGATCTTTTCAAAACACCCATACACAAAAACAAAATATATATATTTATTTGAACTGAAAAACGAACTTGCTTCATGGCTGCTGCTACAGCACTCGAGCACGTAGTGCTCAATCCTCCACAGGTTGGGTGCCTCTCAACTCAGGTTAAGGTTGATAGTGTATAAATGCAGAACCAATCGTTCCAGATGGATGAGACCATTCATTTTAAATACATGTAATTCGATTTTTGTATTGGTATTATTTGTATTGAGGCCGGGAGGCTGCAGTTGTTTCTAATCGACAATGAATCTGGAATAACATTCTTAGGGTTCGTGTCATACGACTTTGTGTCATCAAAGCTATTTCTGGTGACGTCCAGTGGATTATATTTGGAATCTTTGGTTCTCTTTCAGTATTCTCTCAAATAAAATGACAAATTAATAGCTCAGTTGGTTAGAGTGAAAGAAACTTCTACCAGTCAGCCTGGCTAGCTCAGTCGGTAGAGCATGAGACTCTTACTCTCAGGGTTGTGGGTTCGAGCCCCACGTTGGGCGTCCTTTTTAAATATAAATTGTAGATGTTTCTTCGAGGCAACAGAGCAATGTTTGATTCTGTTCACATTGTATACAGTACTGCAACAAAATTACTTATTGGTCATTGTCATATAGAAATTGCTATTGTAAAATGAGTGCATCGTTTATATCTATAACGATATTGAAATAAATAATCTTACTTTTTTGGGTTGGCTTCAATCCGTTTGTTTTTTTACAGTTGTCATTACATCTTTCATGGAGCAACAGTTGGTATGTGCGTAATAAACCCAATCGGGCCTTGATACAATAAGAAACACCTTCGATATGGTTATCATGTGCCTGCTGCTGCTGCTGCAAGCCGTGTCATGTGATACTGGGGAAGCCAATCCGCGCAACAGGAATTATAAACAATAACAGCTATTCATATATGACAATGAATATTTTACAATAAAACATCTTGAAAATCAATTTATGAAGAAAAATAAAACAATCAGATTAATGTGACCGGGTGGTTAAAAGCAAGTGTTTTTTATATATCGGCCAAATGCAGGACTATCCCTTTAAGGCACCGAGTTAAAAGAGAGTGCATCAGAACAGTTTCAGCAGAGCGCGAATATCTCTGGATGGAGAAAGAGCTGTATATTGAAGCACCGGTTGCGCACATTTTCTGGGAAACCTGAAAAGAGAAATAGCGGTGTGTATACTTTCACGTAATAAAAGTATGATTTCGCTATTGTTGATTTAGTCAAATGTGTGTATAGAACATGTTAAATTTGACTGTTTGACAAGAGATGACGTAACACGTGGGGAGATGGCAGGCCCTGAATGATAATGTGTATTTGTTTCTTACAGAGGCCGCCACCACCCTCTTGCTCTGTATAAGATTGTTCACCTATCTTTAAAACAAAACCCTATTTCTATCTTCACCTGCTCTATTCATTTGTACCCTTCCCTTGTGTTACCTCTCTCTCCAATTCTTCTTTCTTACTAATTTTGGTGAATAAACCGAGACCCTTGAAAAGAACCCCAGACCCCTGTGTGAGTGTGTTCAAAGAAAGAGAACAAAACACGACGACCCTGGTAGAGGGGGGATTTACTCATACATACACATAAAAAATAAACAAAACAAAAACAAGACTGTGTTTCGTTGCTTTGTAAAGGGATGCACTGCAATGTCTGCACAGAGGAGCAGTCCCAGCACTGAGGTGACACGGGGGGCTTTGACCTGCTCCGTTCCCGACCTGGGCCGATTCAGCCCTCTAGCTACTCGTCATTGTGTAGCACCGCGCCCGCCGAGACAGAACGCGGCAAGCGCCACGGAATGCACAAAAGTACAGCCTGACTACGTCACAGAGGGAATTTCACCCTCACAATAAAAACAAACGCGAGTTTAAAACACGTCTCCTCAGTAGGTTCTTTTATAGGGCGTGGAACTGGGATATAAATCAGAAGGAGCACACAAACTACAACGATTAAAAATCATTCCAGGTTATATTTGGAGAGGACACAGACTCGGATCATAGATATGCACATTAACAAACAATTACTACCAATGACAGTAATCAATAGCAAAAAAATTCATCTGTGCAATAAAACGCTAATACATACATACTAGAGTCTGCGAGAATAAACATCACTGCTGTTTCTCTTAAAGCGTGTTTATTTATTTCTAATACTGAACCCTGTCTTAATACTGTATTACATTCTGAATATGAATATAGGTGAATTGTTAATTGTAGATAATACTTGGAATACCAGATACATATTTAGCATTAAAAAGCAATACATGTGATTTCTTTAACAGTCGTTCATTATTTTGTGTATCAGCGGCCACACGAAGCTGGCGCAGTGCGGTATACTGTAAAGATGCTCCAGTCAGTCTGCCAGGACTGCACCTGAACCATCTTAAAAACACGAAGCCTCGAATAAGCTCATTTGTAAAAGTTAGTAAAGAATGGCGCTATATAATATAAGGAAGCTGAATGTGAACTCCTAGCTGGTGCAACGAGAGAGGAGAGAGGGGCAGGGCAGAGAAGGAGGGGAGGCGCTGCTAGGCAACCGGCTCCTGAACATTCCACTCAGCTGAGCAGAGACCGTTAGGATTTAAAAATGCGAAAGTTCTGGCGTTAGTATGGGCTGCCAGAAATGAGGAGAAAATAAATACAGCTTTTTATAAATGTGTGCATTCAGATATCATTTATAAATCTAGTTACAAGATTTAAGTTAGCTAAATACTTAAATACATCTTAAATCTCTTAGCTAGATTTAACATTCAGCTAGGGCAGCAGTGTGGAGTAGTGGGTAGGTCCTCTGGACTCTTGACCAGAGGGTCGTGGGTTCAATCCCTGGTAAGGGACACTGCTGCTGTACCCTTGAGCAAGGTACTTTACCTTTATCATAATGTGATATCTTGTAACAATTGTAAGTTGCCTTGGATAAGGGCGTCTGTTAATAAATAATAATAAATTTTAACTGGCCAGCTAAATCTATGCCTATGCTTTGAGCTTTGGACGATTTGATTGGCTCTTGTAATGTTGAAATTTGCATATTTACCAATTGGCATAACATAGCTGCGTAGCATCAGTGTGTGTGTCAGTATCTGTGTGTGTGTCAGTATCTTGTGTGTGTGTGTGTCAGTACCTGTGTGTGTGTGCCAGTACCTGTGTGTGTGTGTCAGTACCTGTGTGGGTGTGTGCCAGTACCTTTGTGGGAGTGTGCGGGTCAGTACCTGTCTGTGTGTGTGTGTGTCTCAGTTTGTGTGTGTTTGTGTCTCAGTGTGTGTGTGCACGTGTCAGTACCTGTGTGTGTGTGTCTGTGTGTGTGTGTGTGTCACAATCTCAGTGTGTGTTTGCGTCTCAGACACTTCAAGTCATACAAAGAGCATGTCAAGTGGAGCGATAAAGTGAAGCGAAGCGATCAAAAAGGCACCAAGTTAGAAGCAAGAATTGTGTGAATCTTGGTCCCCAGCACCTTTCAAGCGTGCCTATTTGCTTGATGCTTGACAGGATTGTCCTAATTGCTTCTCCTAACTAGAGCTTTTGTGTTTGATATTGTTATACTCGTGGGGTCCAGTGTATGTGACGATCTCCTGTGTTTTTGACTGGATGTATTGGTTGTGTTTTATGTATTGAAAACTCCAAGCGCTCCCTCCTCCTCAGTCTCTAAATTCGTTACATTTGTGTGGCGGGAAGGAGCCTGGTTATATAAACTCGGAGCGGGAGTATTCGTGCGCTCTGATTCCCAGCTGTGTTAGGGAGAGGTGCGGGTAAGTACCTGTGTGTGTGTGTGTGTGTGTCAGTATCTGTGTGTGTGTGTGTCAGTATCTGTGTGTGTGTGTGTCAGTATCTGTGTGTGTGTGTGTGCCAGTACCTTTGTGGGTGTGTGTGTGTCAGTACCTGTGTGTGTGTCAGTATCTGTGTGTGTGTGTGTCAGTATCTGTGTGTGTGTGTGTGCAGTACCTGTGTGTGTGTGTGTGTGTCAGTACCTGTGTGTGTGTGTCAGTACCTGTGTGTGTGTGTGTGTGTCAGTACCTGTGTGTGTGTGTCAGTACCTGTGTGTGTGTGTGTGTGTGTGTGTGTGTGTGTGTTTGTGTGTGTGTCAGTACCTGTGTGTGTGTGTGTGGTCAGTACCTGTGTGTGTGTGTGTGTGTGTCAGTATCTGTGTGTGTGTGTGCCAGTACCTGTGTGTGTGTGTGTCAGTACCTGTGTGTGTGTGTGTGTGTGTCAGTACCTGTGTGTGTGTGTGTGTGTCAGTACCTGTGTGTGTGTGTGTCAGTACCTGTGTGTGTGTGTCAGTACCTGTGTGTGTGTGTGTGGTCAGTACCTGTGTGTGTGTGTGTGTGTGTGTGTGTCAGTACCTGTGTGTGTGTGTGGGTCAGTACCTGTGTGTGTGTGTCAGTACCTGTGTGTGTGTGTGTGGTCAGTACCTGTGTGTGTGTGTGTGTGTGTGTGTCAGTACCTGTGTGTGTGTGGTGTCAGTACCTGTGTGTGTGTGTCAGTACCTGTGTGTGTGTGTGTTCCTGTGTGTGTGTGTGTGTGTGTGTGTGTGTCAGTACCTGTCAGTACCTGTGTGTGTGTGTGTGTGTGGGGGGGGGTCAGTACCTGTGTGTGTGTGTCAGTACCTGTGTGTGTGTGTCAGTACCTGTGTGTGTGTGTGTGTGTCAGTACCTGTGTGTGTGTGTGTGTGTGTGTGTCAGTACCTGTGTGTGTGTGTGTGTGTGTGTGTGTGTGTGTGTGTGTGTGTGTGTGTGTGTGTGTGTCAGTACCTGTGTGTGTGTGTGTGTGTGTCAGTACCTGTGTGTGTGTGTGTGTGTGTGTGTGTGTGTGTGTGTGTGTGTGTGTGTGTGTGTCAGTACCTGTGTGTGTGTGTGTGTGTGTGTGTGTGTGTGTGTCAGTACCTGTGTGTGTGTGTGTGTGTGTGTGTGTGTGTGTGTGTGTGTCAGTACCTGTGTGTGTCTGTCTGTGTGTGTGTGTCTCAGTGTCTGTCTGTGTGTGTGTGTGTCTCAGTGTGTGTGTCTCAGTGTGTGTGTGTGTGCACGTGTCAGTACCTGTGTGTGTGTGTCTCAGTGTGTGTGTGTGTCTGTCTGTCACAATCTCAGTGTGTGTTTTTGTCTCAGACACTTCAAGTCATACAAAGAGCATGTCAAGTGGAGCGATAAAGTGGAGCGATAAAGTGAAGCGAAGCGATCAAAAAAAGGCACCAAGTTAGAAGCAAGAATTGTGTGAATCTTGGTCCCCAGCACCTTCCAAGCGTGCCTATTTGCTTGATGCTTGACAGGATTGGCCTAATTGCTTCTCCTAACTTGGGCTTTTGTGTTTGATATTGTTATACTCGTGGGGTCCAGTGTATGTGACGATCTCCTGTGTTTTTGACTGGATGTATTGGTTGTGTTTTATGTTTTGAAAACTCCAAGCGCTCCCTCCTCCTCAGTCTCTAAATTCGTTACATTTGTGTGGCGCGAAGGAGCCTGGTTATATAAACTCGGAGCGGGAGTATTCGTGCGCTCTGATTCCCAGCTGTGTTATGGAGAGGTGCTGCTTGACTGCGCTACTGTGGGAGTTTACTAAACGGAGGGCCCTAGTGACAGGGACAGAGCCTGCAGTGCTGACTCAACCTCTCTACTGTTGCCTTATTGTGTTAATAAACCGTGCGATTTGGTTTCAGTTAAACTGGCTGAGTCAGTGCCTTATTTCCGCCGCCTAATAAAGAAAGCCTTTGGTCTCCATCCACCCTCCAATGATCTGTGAGACTTGCACAGCGACCTGCCCAGGGTAAGCCAGGGAGTAAGCCGACCGAGATGGACGGGCAGGAGGCAACAACTGGTGTCACAACTGGAGATCGTACAGAGAGGGGAGATACGGACGAATTAAAGGCAAGGCTGGTGCAGTTGCTCCACAGTCAGAACGAGTTAAAATCTGACATACAGACTAACACTAAGGCGGTCCAACAGATTTGCAAAGTCGAAATTGCAGAAACTACAAGCCAGCTCCGCAGCAAAATGGAAGAGGGTCACAGAAAAATCAGGGAGAAGTTGGAAGACTTCGAGCACGAATTACAAGTGGTTCGCAATGCCGCTGTTGGCGAACAGAACCTGCTGAAGGAGAGGATCGAGCAGCTAGAAAGACTGCCGACTACAGCGCTCTCCAACCGCTGCACAACAGAGCCCGCCGACCTTGCTTCCTGCTGCTGCTTCAGGGTCTGCACAACAGAAAGTGAAACCGAGCAAGTTTAACGGGAAAATGGACTGGGCAGCAGACTACCAGCACTTCGAGATGGTCAGTGCACTAAATGGCTGGACTGACTGTGAGAAGCGGGCTCAGCTTGCTATCAGCCTAGACAGAGATGCTATGACTACACTTACCTTGCTACAAACGGAGGCTGCGTCCGATTATAGGGGCTGGTGGATGTCCTGGCGCTGCGCTACGGACGATCTCAGAAGGAACTCGCCAAAGCCCAGTACGACACCAGGAAGAAAAAGCCAGACGAGTCCCTTGCTGATTTTGCCCAGGATCTACAACATCTCTTCGCGCTTTCATTCGCTGAGCTACCGGAGAGCTGCAGAGATGTTTTGCTCATTGATAAATTCCTCAGCTTGCTGAGAGACCGAGAGTTGAAAATCCGCCTGAGGGAGGGTCTTTTCGCACACTCACAGACGGACTCAATCGAGAGATTCAGCCAGAGTGCATCTACGCAAACGCTGGTGAAAAGAAGCCAGTTCAGCACATCGTTCGCCACACTCAAAACCAGAATGACTCGACAACTGGTGAGTCTGCTTGCAAGGGAATGAAAGGTAACAATGATTTGGCCATAGGGGAGGTGTTACCAAATTTGGTTAAAAGATTGGACGCCATGGGGAAGGCTATCATTGATTTGGGCACCTCTAAAACGGCTAAATCTGATGGCGAGTGTCACTGTTGCCATAAGAGAGGACACGTTCAAAGATTTTGTCAAAAATTTAAAAGTGATCGAAATAAGGAGGATGAAACGGGGACAAACCAATGCCTGCAATTGATCAGGGGCTGAACCTGGGAAATAATGTAAAGGAGGCCTCTGAAACTGTGTTTAATGTTGGGAAACTGGGGACTGCGTGCGGCTCGGTTATCCACTGTATCATAGAAGGGTTGCATGTCGATGCCGTAATAGATACCGGAGCAAATTTGACTGTCATGAGTCCCAAACTATTTGAGAAGATAGCATCAGTATCAGACTGCGGTGCTCCAGAGACTTGCAGCATTAAGACTGTAACCGGAGATGTGACGTCAGCAACTAGGACTGGCGAGCTAAAATTTGTGATTGGAGAATACTCCTTTCATCACAGGGTCTGGGTAGCTGATATTACTGACGAGTTGTTAATGGGTTTGGATCTATTACAGGCACTGAATGGCACAGAGCTTGCATTAAGCCACATGCAGGCCGAATCAGAACCCACATTTTGTGGGCGTGTTGTAGCAGGGCATAGACTTACTGTTCCTGCAGGCTCTGAGATACTCAGAGGCCGAGTTAGACTGCGAAAGAGCTTGTATCTCGCAATGGGGCGTAATAGAAAATGATCCTAAAACAAAGACTACCCTGACATCTTAGTCACAAGATCTGTACTGTGGGAGTGTACTAAACGGAGGTACTAAACCCCTGGAGAGCGACCAGAATTATCCGGGTTTAAAAGGCATGTCGTATGCACACAGGCTAAAAGAATTGAATCTATTCAGTCTTGAACAAAGAAGACTACGCAGCGATCTGATTCAAGCATTCAAAATCGTAAAAGGTATTGACAATGTCGGCCCAGGGACTTTTTCAACCTGAAAAAAGAAACAAGGACCAGGGTCATAAATGGAGATTAGATAAAGGAGCATTCAGAACACAAAATAGGAGGCACTTTTTTACACAGAGAATTGTGAGGGTCTGGAACCAACTCCCCAGTAATGTTGTTGAAGCTGACACCCTGCGATCCTTCAAGAAGCTGCTTGATGAGATTCTGGGATCAATAAACTACTAACAACCAAACGAGCAAGATGGGCTGAATGGCCTCCTCTCATTTGGAAACTTTCTTATGTTATTATATTCTGCCTCTGTTATGCTAAAGTTATTTAAAATTGGATAGGAACAGGTCGAAATGTGGGGCATGTTGTCCGTGTCCTCTTTTGTAAAAAGGTATGAAAATTAATCATTTAATATACTTGCTATTTTTTTTCTTCGTCTATAATTTTACCGTTTGTGTCTCTTAGACATTTAACCTCCTCTCTTGCTGTTATAATATTGGAAAAACGTTTTGGAATTGGTTTTAGCCACCTTAGCAATGTTCATTACTGTCTCTCTCTTGGCCTTTCTAACTTCCTTTTTGACTTAAACACGAAGCCTCGAATAAGCTCATTTGTAAAAGTTAGTAAAGAATGGCTATATAATATAACGAAGCTGAATGTGAACTCCTAGCTGGAGCAACGAGAGAGGGAGAGAGGGCGGGCAGAGAAGGAGGGGAGACGCTGCTAGGCAACCGGCTCCTGAACATTCCACTCCGCTGAGCAGAGACCGTTAGGATTTAAAAATGCGAAAGTTCCGAGCGGTGTTAGTATGGGCTGCCAGAAATGAGGAGAAAATAAATACAGCTTTTTATAAATGTGTGCATTCAGATATCATTTATAAATCTAGTTACAAGATTTAATAGTTAGCTAAATATTTAAATAGATATTAAACCTCTTAGCTAGATTTAACATTTTCTTAAATTTTTAACTGGCAGCTAATGGAGTTTGTATGGAAATGAGCTCCGTCCGCTTTGTGCTTTCACGCAATTTGATTGGCTCTTGTATTGTTGAAATTTGCATATTTACCAATTAGCATAACATATGTGCATAGCATAAGTTTATTTTGTTTATTTAGACGCCTTTATCCAAGGTGATTTACAGAGACTAGGGTGTGTGAACTATGCATCAGCTGCAGAGTCACTTACAATTACGTCTCACCCGAAAGACTGAGCACAAGTGACTTGCTCAGGGTCACACAATGAATCAGTGGCTGAGGTGGGATTTGAACCAGGGACCTCCTGGTTACAAGCCCCTTTTCTTTAACCATTGGACCAGACAGTCTCCTAAACTCTCTCTCTCTCTCTCTCTCTCTCTCTCTCTCTCTCTCTCTCTCTCTCTCTCTCTCTCTCTCTCAGCTCAGTTGCCCTTTGAAATGACTCGTATTCACCTTAACCCCTGTGCAAAAATACACATTTCAGATACATTCTTAAAATACAGCAAAAACAATATTTACAGGATAGCCAGGAGAGTACTGTGTGTATAAATAATAACGTTTTCTGTAATTGCTCTTATTTGAAATCATTCTTATGTATTTATCATGCTTACTGCCTGTTCTTACTGTAAATAGTTACTATCAGGTTTAGGTGTCGAATTCGCTCTTATAATTTACTGTGTGCTTTATTATTTTGCTCTTACTTGAATTGATTTTATGGTACTTTCATAACTGCTCTTATCTGTATTATGATATTCTGTAACGTGATATTTTATAATGTGATACTTTGTACTGTGATAACTTGTAACAATTGTAAGCAGCCCTGGATGTCTGCTAAGAAATAAATAATAATAACAGTAATGATGTATAGTGAATTTCACTACCTTTATTACCCATTGTAAACAGCAGAGGGCACCAGCAACCGCTTGTCACTGAGCTGTGCTATGATTAAAAATAATAAAAATTGAAAATCAACAGTTCTACTAAATGGCCACACGATGGCAGCATTGGATAAGGAATAGCGAGAGCTGTGTTCAGCTTTTAGTCGGATTTGCTCTTGTTTATAGTTTACTGTATGATTTATTATTTTGCTCTTACTTGAATTGATTTTATACTTTCATATCTGTATTATGATATTTTTTAATGTGTTACTTTGTACTGAGAGAACTTGTAACAATTGCAAGTCACCCTGGATAACGGAGTCTGGATAAGGAAGTCTGCTAACAAATAAATACGACTGCTACACAAAGGTCAAGGGTCAAGTCTGGAAACAACCACCCTGATTGAACTGATGAGGATGAGGATGAGAAGGATGATATACATGTACCATATATATATATATATATATATATATATATATATATATATATATATATAGTACTGTGCAAAAGATTTAGGCAGGTGTGAAAGAATGCTGTAAAGTAAGAATGCCTTCAAAAATAGACATGTTAATAATTTATATTTATCAATTAACAAAATGCAAAGTGAGAGAACAGAAGAAAAATCTACATCAAATCAATATTTGGTGTGACCACCCTTTGCCTTCAAAACAGCATCAATTCTTCTAGGTACACTTGCACACAGTTTTTGAAGGAACTCGGCAGGAAGGTTGTACAAGTATTGTATTGGGCTTTACTGGTTTTGAAAACTGAGTTAGGACAGAAAGGGTTATCGTATTATATTCTAAACCGAAACTACCAGTATCGGTCCGATACAAACAAATGAGAACAGGGTTAAGACAACAGTACTGACGAGTTTTGCTAGTTATCGTTAGTTTAATTAATTTAAAAAAAGAAAAAAGTTGATGATATACTTTTTATAGTAACAGAACGAGACATGTTTTAAAGCCACAAACTGCGTGTTTAGATTATTGTGCCAAACAAGAGAACAAAACGAGCATATCAACCAAGAACGGATTTAGTGACCCGTCCATTCATTCGAGTTTATTTTTATTATGTGTGACCTTAACAAATGTTTGCCCAATGTTTTGCTTTCTTTCTTTTTGAAAGTCGTACATTTGTTACATTTGTTTGATTTCGTTGACGCAGACGTGTATACAGACCCATCCCTTTCTTTTGCGGAACATCTCACATGCTGCTGCACGAATGACGTCGTCCTGTGGAAATTCTGGCATCTTGTCCTCCAATGATAAAGGCGCATGCAAATATATACCGAAAGGCATTACGGGAATGCAATTTATAAATACTTATACTGAAAAGTGAAGGAAACCATTACATCCAACAGACTGGAAAGTGCGATATAATAAGAATGAAAATGTCATATTAGGAAAAGAATGTTTCTTTTAATTGCAGATGTAGGCACCGTTTCTTTGAAAAGTGTCTCTTGTGGACGGGTGACAACTCGAAATGTATGCAACTCATACTTACCTGGCTGGAGAGATACCATGATCATGAAGGTGGTTTACCCAGGGCGAGGCTCGGCTATTGCACTCCGGTTGTGCTGACCCTGCGAATTCCCCAAATGCGGGAATCTCGACTGCATAATTTCTGGTAGTGGGGGACTGCGTTCGCGCTCTCCCCTGTAATTCTGGTTAAAGACTGAAACAAACACGAAGCTGTGGAAACAAATAACTTAGCAGTTATTCAACAACTATCCAGCAGGTGGATTCGTCAGACAGGGACTCAGGTTTTCTTTAAGTAGCTCAATGTTTTTGCTTTCTGACTGTCAAATAAATAGCTACGTGCTTCCTGCACATCTATTTCCAATTTTGGTTATTTTTTATTCACAACACTAAAAGTAAAGAGGCAGCAGTGCCTGTATCAAAGTTTTTATTTTTATTTCAAATAACTGGAAATCATTTGCAAGGTTATCACTTTTATTTATTAGATGTTTTTATTCAAAGCAACTAACAGATAAACTGTGCATCACAACTGCTGCTGCAGAGTCACTTATAATAGGACCTGGGTTTTACATCTCATTTGAAGGAAGGAGCACAAGGAGGTTAAGTGACTTGCTCAGGGACAGCGTCACACACAATGAGCCAGTGGCTGAGCTGGGATTGAACCAGGAACCTCCCAGTAACAAGAGCTTTTCTTTAACCACCTGACCACTAAGCCCCTTAAAACATATCTTGGCAGACAAACACTTTAGACAACATAAAACCACATACAAGCAGATTTCCATTACATGAGAGTAGATGTTAAAACTTCATGCTGATTTGAACTCAGCTCTCACCAAGATAAGCACCAACTAAGACGTAGCTTTGCAGTAAACAAATGTCATCCATCTGTGTCTCCATCCATTTGAGTTTCCTTCCATATGATGATGCAGATATCCTTCTGCCTGGTGTTGATGGCTGACGTGTAATGCTGGCTCCAGGGATCAGCTTATTTTACCTCCATAACGCATCAGCACGCACAACGGCTGCGATGCTGGCTCCGGGGATCAACCACAATGCGGTCTCCCCAGCGCATCAGCATGAAAACCGTCTGGATTGAGCTAAGTAGGGTACAACTCTGGGGTCTTCAAGTGGGCACCTTCCATCCTCAGTGTTTTGTCGACTAGTCCACGACACCTCAAGAGGGCTTGACAGTGACTCTGGCTTCCCAACTCTCCCATCTCATCCATTCTCCCTTCTTGGCCTGGGAAACGGCCTTTACGCACCTCTTCATCCTCTCCTCCTGTTTTGCACCTCGTTGACTACCAGCTTCCTCTGTTGAGCTGAGGCTGCCTTGTGCCATGTAGGAGGAGCTGAACTGAGACCAAGAACCCCTCTTCTATGCTGAACTTGCCCCATGATATCACCGATTCAAAGGGCAGCCTTTGCATAATAAGCAGAAAACATCTGTTTAATAGACTGGTTATGATTTACAGGTGTAGCTTAGTACTGTATTATTCGTTTGTCCCTTAATTAGCCTGTCTGTTTCCTAGACAGAACAAGATTAGGCACATCCAACAGGACCACACACACAGCTACTACTACCGTTGTACACAGCATCATTACTGTAATAACTTCCGTACTCCAAAAGATCATTAAATACAACTATAAAAGAAAACATAAAACTCAAAATTAAACCTAACACACGTGATCCATGCAGAAACCCTTACTCTTTAAGAAATGTGAGCCATGAAGTAAAATACAGGTAAACAGCACCTCCGTGCACAGGCTATGTAAATGTCCAGTTTCAATCCAGTGAGGGGCGGGAGTTTTCAAGCAGCACTACACTCACGCACAGGACAACAAATTGACAGCTCTCCCAGAAGCTTCCAGCAGGGGGCATGTTCAATATTGTATTATTATTATTATTATTATTATTATTATTATTATTATTATTATTATTATTATTATTATTATTATTATTATTATTATCATCATCGCTGTATGCATGTCAGTGTCCCTATACATCTTTTTAATTCTATTTTATTTTGTGTACTTTTTTAACTTTCTGGGTTATATTTCGTCACTAATTGAGGAAATAGGAATGGTGTGTGCGACATATTAAACTATCATATTTGTTCCTGTGTGGGATGGGACAATAAAAAAACAAAAAAGAAAACGATGTTTAGACTTACAGCTTCCAGGTTAGTAACATAAATAACAAGGGAAACAGCGCCCCCTGTCAAGCTGCAGCAAGAAAAGCTTACATCACCTGGTATTCCCAGGCAGTCTCCCATCCAAGTACTAACCAGGCCCAACCTTGCTTAGCTTCCAAGATCAGGCGTGCTCAAGGTGGTATGGCCGTAAGCAATAGACAGTATTGGTTGATCTCTTTCATAGTATTAAGTTAATATCATTCATGCAATGACAGGTTGGGGGAGGGATTTCCAGATCTCTCATTTGTCACAAACAGTAACACTTAAGCAGCTCTGGGCTGCACATGTGTGGGCCAATAGCAAGGCTCATGCATGGTAATACGTGTTACTAGAAGGGAGAGCTAGCCTTGAGCTTTGTTATTATTTTCAAAAGCATTGCCAAAAATGAGTGACATTCCACCTATTTCCATTAATATATTTGGGGATGAAACTCCAGATAACTGGTAGAACACCAACTTTCTGAGTGAAGACAGCAGTCCACCTGAAAAATATAAATAAAATAAGTGCACCAGCAACTGTCAAGAATAGACACATAACAGTAGATGAGGAACAGCTAAATGAAATAGAAGAGAACAAAGACTGAAAAAATACTAAAAAAACACAGCATGGGCTGTTAATCTACTTAAAGACTGGATTTAAGAAAAAAATATGTACATTCATTTTAAGGACATAGGTAAAAAAATCTCAACAACATGTTATGTGTCTACTGCCCAGTCCCTGACCACCTTCCGCACCGCCTCAAGACTTATCCCTTCAGACAGCACCTGTAGAACTCCTCTTTTCCCTCTGGACACTTTATCACTCTTCCTTAATGTGCTTTACTTGCACTTATCTGCTCCCTATTTTACTGCATTTAATCCAGTACTTTACAGAGTATTGTTCTGTAATCTGCCACAAGTGTTATTCAATCTGTAGTATTTTGCATTGAATCGTATCCTGATGTAACTATCACTGACACTGTTATCTGCTCCGATATTGAATCGTATTTTGTCATATACTTGTACTTACTAGAACTGAAGTCAATGTATTTTATCTTGCTCTTAATTGTATTAATACTTGTACTGTGATTCTTGAAATTTATTTTTGTTTATGACTGAAAGTCGCCCTGGGTAAGGGCATCTGCTAATAAATAAATAATAATAAATAAATATTAAGGGAATTTTATGCCAGTGCAAAAAGTTCAACTGGGGACCAATATTCCGCCTCCACTTTTATAACGCTGAGAGCTGGACTAAATAGATGTGTTAACAGTAGAAGTTTTAACATCTCTGCTGGCAGCGAGTTTAAAACCAACAAGAACGTATTCCTGTCAGTCATGAAAACTTTTAGAAAAGCAGGTAAAACAAGGCCAGACACCACCCCTGAATTACTGGCCTGGATTTTAAGCCTGAAGCACTGCTGTGATTGGTGCTTCATCTTTTAATATTCTGGGTTGAGAGTGAAAAGACTTAATATGAGTGGATATTTGTCAATACCTGCATTACACTTTTCTAACTTCCTCTTCACCGCATCTGCTGGTCCCTTCCACGCTAAATCATAATGCGAAAGAATCATTCAGAGATACACTGCTTTGCCCATTCCAAATCAATGACTGCCATGTTTGAATGCCATCCCAAAAAACCTCGGCCAAAAATCAATACATGCTTGCCACGTACACTCGAAAGTTTGTTGCTTACCATGGAAGTAGAGGACAGTTATCATGGCAAGAGTTTCTCAGTTCTGTGAGCTGACATGGAGCAGTTGATTGCCCCTGTGTTCGAGGAGCCAGTAATTGAAGCTAGTTAGACAGAGTACTGAGAGAAGAGCTAAAGGGAAGAGAAGGTAGAGAAAGTTTACAGGATTGTTGATAGAAGACTGAATGATAGAGTGGAAGGAGGAGCGTTTTTCAGAGGTGAGTGTAGAAGAGAAGGAAGAGAGGAGAAACCGGTAGAGATCCAAGGCAGCAGGGAGATTGGTTTTCTTCCATTTCTTTTCAGCAGTGCACAGTTTGGTACAAGCAGAGCGGAGCATGGAGGAGAGCTAGGGCTAGGGCGGGAAGGTCAAGGGGTGAGAGAGCAAAGGATGTCGAGGCAGGAGATGAGGGACGAGAAGAGGGTGGAGGTAGCCGAGTCTACAGAGAGTTGGGAGGAGTCGATAGTGGGGAAGTGCGAGAGAGCAGCAGAGGAGAAGACAGAGGGGGAGAGGGAACTGAGGTTTCGACGGAAGATGACAGTGGGGGTCGGCAGAGCAGGGAAGGATGTGAGCGACAGAGAAGGAGATAAAGTAGTGATGTCAAGAGGAGTGACCGAGAGGCAAGCAATCCCTGGTGAAGACAGGGTCCAGTTGATGGCTCGCTGAGTGAGTGGGGGGGGGGATGACAACGACGAGAGACAGAAGGTGAATGAGTGAAGAAGGGGAAGAAATCCAGCAGAGTGGTTAGGGTTGGAGAGGTGGATGTTAAAGTCACCTAGTAAAATAACAGGGGTGGAGGGAGAGAGGAGGAAGTCAAGCTCATGAAGAAAGTTAGTGAGGGAGGGAGAGAGCAGAAGTCATGTACCCCCACCCCATCCAGATGGGCGAGGAGAGTGGGAGAGGACGTAGAGAGGAAAGGGCGGCTGGAGTGGCAGTGTTATCAGGGGAGATCCAGGTTTCGTGAGAGCTAGGAAGTCAAGAGAGACAATGGCAGAAATGAAGTCAGCTGGAAGCCAAGCGACAATTCCAGAGGGAGCCAGAGAAAGAGCGGGGGTGGGGGTGAGCAGGGGAAAGAGGGAGAGGCAGGGAGATGAGGTTAGGAGTTAGATTTGCGGTGGCAGGGAGGAGACAGAGGAAAGGAACGAGAGGAGAGGATTACAAGGATATTAAAGATAGTCATGGTAAGGAGCAGTAGAGGAAAAGAAGTAGAATCGGTACAGGAGGGGGTGGTGTGAGAGGGAGACGAAAACACAGATACAGGAGGAGTGAGAGCATTAAATAAGAGAAAAGAAAAAGTAATTTATGCAAACCTGGTTTGGAGTTGGAGCCGTCAGATCGATGCAAAGTTTTGCAGTCGGTCCAAATTGGCCTGTCCTCGTTTGGACTACCACAGTGTAGACTATCGACCTTTAGATGATGAGGCCCTTTGATGAGCTGGCGCTGACTGCTGGCACACTAGGTTAGCGTCAGTGCTTACATAATGCCCTGCAGGTTGAGAGCTGGGTGCTCTAGACAATTGGCTTCAAATTACCTTAAATCCAGTCAGCTGAGTCCTGTGTACGAGTTGCTATATTGTTACACCAACACAACTCGCTCATGTTACAATCATTCACTTTACAAATGTGGTGAATTTTCCCAGATCTATTTTAAAACTATAAAAAATTAGGAACATCCACCTCTTCACATCAGTAAAACATTCAGACAATACCGACAAGCCAAGCCAGCTTCCGAGATGATCAATTAAAGCAGTACAGAGATCCTTCTTATGAAACGTTTATTTTTTCATTATGGTGGCACTCGTTACTAACAGAGAAAGGCAGCATTTTAAAAGGGGAGAGGAAGAAGAAAGGATCGTAGCCTGAAAGACAGCAAGACCCGAATTGTTAGGAAGGCATGCCTTTTAGGTTCGTCAGAGGAAGAAATCATCACAAGATACAGATTGAGCACAAACACAATACTATCTTTAAATGAGGAAATTAAAGAGGACATCCATCCTCTCACTGGTAGGAGTCATGCTGTTCCTGGCCTAGTCAAATGATTGTGGATGTTACATTATTTAGAACCTGCGTCATTTCAAATGACCATAGCTGTAGTTGCTGGCATCTCACAACCAACCTTTTCAAGATTTCCAGTCGGTACGGCAGGCCATGCTAAAACTGACCAAGAAATATCTCACAGTTTCCAAAGAGGACAGCATTGTAGGAGCAAAAAAGAAAACGATGTTTAGACTTACAGCTTCCAGGTTAGTAACATAAATAACAAGGGAAACAGCGCCCCCTGTCAAGCTGCAGCAAGAAAAGCTTACTGCATCTGGTATTCTCAGGCGGTCTCCCATCCAACTACTAACCAGGCCCAACCTTGCTTATCTTCCGAGATCAGGCGTTCTCAAGGTGGTATGGCCGTAAGCAAATGACAGTCTTGGTTGAACTCTTTCATAATATTAAGTTAATATCATTCATACAATGACACGTTGGGGGAGGGATTTCCAGATCTCTCATTTGTCACAAACAGTAACACTTAAGCAGCTCTGGGCTGCACATGTGCGGCCCAATAGCAAGGCTCATGCATGGTAATACGTGTTACTAGAAGGGAGAGCTAGCCTTGAGCTTTGCAGCATAAAACAATACATTTTAATGCAAAAGAGCTATTCGTCCAACATTGTGTCCCACACACACCTTTTTATACTTAATGGCACCTCTGATTTGAAGCAGAGAATGTACAAAAGACACTTTGGGCAAACATTTGTTTACATTTTTGAATTTCATTCACGCAGACGTGTAGGCTTTTCTACACATCCATCCCTTTTGTGGAACAACTCACATGTCGCAAATGCGGGAATCTCGACTGTATCATTTCTGGGAGTGGGGACTGCGTTCGCGCTCTCCCCTGATGTTTTAGTCAAAGTTAGAAAAACAGATATTGAAAGCAATTAGCGATTATTCTATATATCTCCAGCAGGTGGCTCGGTCAGACTGGGAATGAGATTGTGTTTATTCTTTCGGAGCATATAATGTTCTAGAAAGTACCAAAGTGTTTTATGTACATGTATTGTGAAGTGTTTCATATTGAGAAGTCAAAGTAACGAGTCAGCGGCACGTGTATCAAAGTTACAAAGTTGCTAATATTAAAGAAGACGAGCTTCAGCGGTACAGTTGTTGCTTTTTTAAACATAGTGTTTCAGTGCTGTACAGACGTTCTATGTCGTTATCTGTTATTGATTCAGCTTTATTTAGATGATTGCCTTTACCATGTTTTAATTTCCTGTTCCTCTGAGATAGGAATCTACCAGCTTTACATCTTTTTTTTTAACGTATTCTCATTGTGTTGATCATTAATGCACATTTCTGTACTGTGGGTGTTGTCGAGCGATTGAAAACGAGACATTTTGTGTTTGAATTGAAAGTGATGGTCTCGAGGAGTCGAATAGGTCACAATAATCCTTCATCCATGTGTCATGTAACTACATGTATGCTGTCTCTAACTGGAGGAGAGGGACACTTGCAGTACTGCTCAGCCTAAAGAACCACACGAGTTGTTTGAAAGGGGGATTTATTTTCAGACTTGAAGTGACTGAGACACACACACACACTGAGACACACACACACACTGAGACACACACACACACTGAGACACACACACACACACACACACACACTGAGACACACACACACACAAACACATGGGGGGGGGGGGATCATGTGACGCTTAAACTGAGTGGATGTGAAACAGACGAGCTCCGCATAACCTGATCGTATTTTGCCACCATTTGACCCCCTGCTGTTCTACTTCGCCAGTAACAAATACTAAACCTTCAGTAACAATGTCCCTGGATGAATATTGGGTGAATTCCACCAAGATAACCACAAAATCAACTAAGAAAAATCCCAAAACTAGGAGTGCTACTCGACCCGATGAGGGACAAGATGGTGACCGTTGTTTTATACCTGAAGCCTCTATCTCGCAGATAGTTCAAGATGTCTCTACACGAATCGAAAGTATACTGGATAGAAAGTTTGAACAAATTATCAGCTCAGTCGACACTCTAAATGCAGAAATTATTGAATCCGGTAAAAGGATTCAAGCAACAGAAGAACGTATATCTTGTGAGGCTGTGTGGTCCAGTGGTTAAAGAAATAGGCTTGTAACCAGGAGGTCCCTGGTTCAAATCCCACCTCAGCCACTGACTCATTGTTATTATTTGTTTATTTAGCAGACACCTTTACCCAAGGCGACTTACAGAGACTAGGGTGTGTGAACTATGCATCAGCTGCAGAGTCACTTACAATTACGTCTCACCCAAAAGACAGAGCACAAGGAGGTTAAGTGACTTGCTTAGGACTTGCTTAGGGTCAGTGGCTGAGATGGGATTTTGTACCTCCTGATTACAAGCCCTTTTCTTTAACCACTGGACCACACAGCCTCCTCATTGTGTGACCCTGAGCAAGTCACTTAACCTCCTTGTGCTCCGTCTTTCGGGTGAGACGTAGTAAGTGACTGCAGCAGAAGCAAAGTTCACAAACCCCAGTCTCTAAGTCGCCTTGGCTAAAGGCGTCTGCAAAATAAACAAATAATGATATATTTTATTGAGGACAGAGAAACTGATCGAGATGAGTGTATAGTGATGGCTGAGAAGGCGATAAAAGAGTTACAAGAGCGAGTGGAGGATGCCGAGAACAAGGGGAGACATAAAAATGCAAGAATCACATGTCTGCCTGATGGCACGGAGGGGAAATCAACAATACATGAGCAACTGGACATTACAGCCAAGCATGGAATCCTTAAAATAGAGAGAGCTCACCGCCGCCGCACTCCAAGCCTGGAGCTGAAGAAAGACCGCAACCCATTATCGTGAGATTCCACAACTACAGGGATAGACAAGCCGTACTGGAGGCTGCAAGAAAGAAGGGTGATCTGAGATTCAACGGGAGGAAAATAATGCTCTTCCAGGATTTTTCGTTTGCCGTTCACAAGAACCGCCAAGAGTTCGACTCAATACGCAAGCAACGACGAGATGACAGCATTCGATTTGCTTTGCTGTATCCTACCATGCACGGATTCGATTCGCTTTGCTGTACCCTACCACGCTCGGATTCGATTTGCTTTGCTGGACCCTGCCACACTCGGATTCGATTTGTTTTGCTGTACCCTACCACGCTCGGATTCGATTCACTTTGCTCTACCCTGCCACGCTCGGATTCGATTTGCTTTGCTGTACCCTGCCACGCTCGGATTCGATTTGCTTTGCTGTACCCTGCCACACTCGGATTCGATTTGCTTTGCTGTACCCTGCCACACTCGGATTCGATTTGCTTTGCTGTACCCTGCCACGCTCGGATTCGATTTGCTTTGCTGTACCCTGCCACGCTCGGATTCGATTTGCTTTGCTGTACCCTGCCACACTCGGATTCGATTTGCTTTGCTGTACCCTGCCACGCTCGGATTCGATTTGCTTTGCTGTACCCTGCCACACTCGGATTCGATTTGCTTTGCTGTACCCTGCCACGCTCGGGTTCGATTCGCTTTGCTGTACCCTGCCACGCTCTGATTCGATTTGCTTTGCTGTACCCTGCCACGCCGGATTCGATTTGCTTTGCTGTACCCTGCCACGCCCGGGTTCGATTCGCTTTGCTGTACCTTGCCACGCACGGATTCGATTCGCTTTGCTGTACCCTGCCACGCTCGGATTCGATTTGCTTTGCTGGACCCTGCCACGCTCGGATTCTATTTGCTTTGCTGTACCCTGCCACGCTCGGATTCGATTTGCTTTGCTGTACCCTGCCACGCTCGGATTCGATTTGCTTTGCTGTACCTTGCCACGCACGGATTCGATTCGCTTTGCTGTACCCTGCCACGCCCGGGTTCGATTTGCTTTGCTGTTCCCTGCCGCACTCAGATTCGATTTGCTTTGCTGTACCCTGCCACGCTCGGATTCTATTTGCTTTGCTGGACCCTGCCACGCTCGGATTCGATTTGCTTTGCTGTTCCCTGCCGCACTCAGATTCGATTTGCTTTGCTGTACCCTGCCACGCTCGGATTCTATTTGCTTTGCCCTGCCACACTCTGAATATTTCAGGATGGAAAACAAAGATTCTTTAAAACTCCGCAATAAGCTCAGGCCTTCCTAGATGAACTGCATGCTTCTGGGCCTGTCAAGTGAGACTTTAAACATTGGAATATGGTAATACATGCCAGTTGAGCTGCATCGCTTTAGTTATGGACTTCACTTTAAGTTGTACAATAGCATTTTCAAGGCAATGTTTACTTTATTTTTAAAAATGTATTTTTTCTTATGGTGTACTGCCCTTAGACTTTGACACATACAGTTATAATGTATATGTATGTATGTAAGTATGTATGTATGTATGTATGTTTGTATGTATATATATATATATATACAGTACTGTGCAAAATTTTTAGGCAAGTGTGAAAAAATGCTGTAAAGTAAGAATGCTTTCAAAAATAGACATGTTAATAGATTATATTTATCAATTAACTAAATGCAAAGTGAGTGAACAGAAGAAAAATCTAAATCAAATCCATATTTGGTGTGACAACCCTTTGCCTTCAAAAAGCATCAATTCTTCTAGGTACACTTGCACAAAGTCAGGGATTTTGTAGGCATATAGTCAGGTGTATGATTAAACAATTATACCAAACAGGTGCTAATGATCATCAATTCAATATGTAGGTTGAAACACAATCATTAACTGAAACAGGAGGCTGTGTGGTCCAGTGGTTAAAGAAAGGGGCTTGTAACCAAGAGGTCCCCGGTTCAAATCCCACCTCAGCCACTGACTCATTGTGTGACCCTGAGCAAGTCACTTAACCTCCTTGTGCTCCGTCTTTCGGGTGAGATGTAATTGTAAGTGACTTTGCAGCTGATGCATAGTTCACACACCCTAGTCTCTGTAAGTCGCCTTGGATAAAGGCGTCTGCTAAATAAACAAATAATAATAACAGAAACAGCTGTGTAGGAGGAATAAAAATGGGTGAGGAACAGCCAAACTCAGCTAACAAGGTGAGGTTGCTGAAGACAATTTACTGTCAAAAGTCATACACCATGGCAAGACTGAGCACAGCAACAAGACACAAGGTAGTTATACTGCATCAGCAAGGTCTCTCCCAGGCAGAAATTTCAAGGCAGACAGGGGTTTCCAGATGTGCTGTCCAAGCTCTTTTGAAGAAGCACAAAGAAACGGGCAACGTTGAGGACAGTAGATGCAGTGGTCGGCCAAAGAAACTTACTGCAGCAGATGAAAGACACATCATGCTTACTTCCTTCGCAATCGGAAGATGTCCAGCAGTGCCATCAGCTCAGAACTGGCAGAAAACAGTTGGACCCTGGTACACCCATCTACTGTCCGGAGAAGTCTGGTCAGAAGTGGCCTTCATGGAAGACTTATGCCAAAAAGCCATACCTCCGACGTGGAAACAAGGCCAAGCGACTCAACTATGCACGAAAACACAGGAACTGGGGTGCAGAAAAATGGCAGCAGGTGCTCTGGACTGATGAGTCAAAATTTGAAATATTTGGCTGTAGCAGAAGGCAGTTTGTTCGCCGAAGGGCTGGAGAGCATACACGAATGAGTGTCTGCAGGCAACAGTGAAGCATGGTGGAGGTTCCTTGCAAGTTTGGGGCTGCATTTCTGCAAATGGAGTTGGGGATTTGGTCAGAATTAATGGTCTCCTCAATGCTGAGAAGTACAGGCAGATACTTATCCATCATGCAATACCATCAGGGAGGCATCTGATTGGCCCCAAATTTATTCTGCAGCATGACAATGACCCCAGACATACAGCGAAAGTCATTAAGAACTATCTTCAGCGTAAAGAAGAACAAGGAGTCCTGGAAGTGATGGTATGGCCCCACAGAGCCCTGATCTCAACATCATCGAGTCTGTCTGGGATTACATGAAGAGAGAGAAGCAACTGAGGCTGCCTAAATCCACAGAAGAACTGTGGTTAGTTCTCCAAGATGTTTTGGCCAACCTACCTGCCGAGTTCCTTCAAAACTGTGTGCAAGTGTACCTAGAAGAATTGATGCTTGATGTTGTTTTGAAGGCAAAGGGTGGTCACACCAAATATGGATTTGATTTAGATTTTTCTTCTGTTCACTCACTTTGCATTTAGTTAATTGATAAATATAATCTATTAACATGTCTATTTTTGAAAGCATTCTTACTTTACAGCATTTTTTCACACCTGCCTAAAACTTTTGCACAGTACTGTATAGGCCTGGGATAGAGATGTATCAAATATATTAGCATTCTGTACCAAAATCCAATGGCTTCTGTAATCACGAATGGTCTATGTTCTGAAGAGTTTTTTCTTTGCAGGTACAAGACAGGGTTGTCCACTCTCGCCTCTGTTGTTTGCTCTGGTAATTGAACCATTGGCTGAGGCCATAAGGTGCGATCCCAATATTCATGGTGTTCAGATTGCTGGAACACAACACCATCTATCTTTGTACGCAGACGATATCATACTTTTTTTGACTGAACCTCATATATCAATACCTAGACTTGTGGAGGTGATTGAATCCTTTGGAGCCTTTGCGGGATACAAGATTAATTTTAATAAATCATTGATTATGCCAACAAACTCCTCTCAGGCTAACCCCCTGCCTATGGTGCCTTTTCGGTGGTCTCCAAGAGGCATGACATATTTGGGAAATGCTTGGGAAATTTATGTAGGGATAATGTTTCCCCATTAATTAATAAAATTAAAAAAGATTTAGAAAGATGGACTTGTCTACCTCTGTCCCTTATGGGAAGAGCAGGAATAATTAAAATGAATGTGCTACCCAGAATCTTATATGCCCTTCAAATGATATCTGTACCACTTCTGAGCAAGGATTTTAAAAATATACATCAGGCAGTGAGAACATTTCTATGGGCGGGGAAGAAGCCAAGATACCAGCTTAAACAATTACAACTACCAATAAAAATGGGTGGTCTGGCAATCCCTAATTTTAAATTTTATAATTGGGCCTGTACAAAATTCATCAGAGAATGGTTTGCACACAGTGCAGATTGTACATGGTTGGATATAGAGTCTGATGTAGTTAAACCTGTTAATCTGACATGCTTACTAACAATGAAAGAAAACAATGGAAAAAGCTGGTCAGGGGAAATGTCGTTCTGAGCAACACATTAAGGGTATGGCAAGAAAATAAAACATTTCATAACAAGGAGGGGTTCGGTCAGTTATTGGCTGCAATAGTGGGGAACACGAGTTTTAAACCTGATCTGTCAGATGCTGGCTATAAGCTTTGGGATAAAAGTGGTATAAAGTTTGTGTGACCTTTGGGGGAATAACTGCCTGAAACCCTTTGCCCAGCTGGGAGAGCAATTTAATATCCCTTCGCAGTATTTTTTTAGGTATTTGCAAATCAGATCCTATGTCAATTCTAATCTTATGAGGAATGCCTCCAACTACACCCTTGCAATTGTAGAAAAATTGTTAACTGACAAGGTAACTAATCACTTTATATGAAGATGTTATGATGCTTTGTATTCGTAACTACACTGGATTGTGGGGTGAGTAGGCTGGGATGGGAGCGGACCTAAACATAATAATAGATAATGAAACCTGGGAAGATATTATCAACCGGATACATTCAAACTTGACAAGTAACCAACAACAGAAAGGCAATTTAAAATTATCCATTTGCATTTCACTCCTTATAAATTACATAAATTTAACCCACAAAGTCACAAGTATGCACCAGGTGTAAAAGGCACCTGGGACATACATACACTGTATTTGGTCCTGTTCTCCTCTAAAGCAGTTTTGGGATAGAATATGTAGGGAAGTCAAGAATATTTGTGGTATGCAATTGGAGAGTGACCCGCTAGTGCTCATTTTAGGAGCTCCCTGAATGTACATTGTGAAATGGACAAACTCATAAGGGGGCTTCTTGTAATGGCTAGAAAATGCATAGAATTTGGGATCCCTTTTGAAATATATTGGACCTGCTCTCAGACTTAATATTGAAGGGATATTGAATGCAAAGTACTGCATAAGGTTACCATGATCACAATTGCTGTTTTAAATTTAAAAGAATCTTGTAACTAGATTTAGAAATGATATCTGAATGAACGCATTTATAAAAGCTGTATTTATTTTCTCCTCATTTCTGGCAGCCCATACTAACGCCGGTCGGAACTTTCGCATTTTAAATCCTAACGGTCTCTGCTCAGCGGAGTTGAATGTTCAGGAGCCGGTTGCCTAGCAGCGTCTCCTCCTCCTTCTCTGCCCGCCCTCTCTCCCTCTCTCGTTGCTCCAGCTAGGAGTTCACATTCAGCTTTGTTATATTATATAGCGCCATTCTTTACTAACTTTTACAAATGAGCTTATTGGAGGCTTCGTGTTTTTAAGATGGTTTTTAATGCTAAATATGTATCTGGTATTCTAAGTATTACCTACAATTAATAATTCACCTATATTTATATTCAGAATGTAATACAGTATTAAGACAGGGTTCAGTATTAGAAATAAATAAACACGCTTTAAGAGAAACAGCAGTGATGTTTATTCTCGCAGACTCTAGTATGTATGTATTAGCGTTTTATTGCACAGTTGATTTTATTTTTTGCTATTGATTACTGTCGTTGGTAGTAATTGTTTGTTAATGTGCATATCTATGATCCGAGTCTGTGTCCTCTCCAAATATAACCTGGAATGATTTTTAATCGTTGTAGTTTGTGTGCTCCTTCTGATTTATATCCCAGTTCCACGCCCTATAAAAGAACCTACTGAGGAGACGTGTTTTAAACTCGCGTTTGTTTTAATTGTGAGGGTGAAATTCTCGCTGGCGCAGTCAGGCTGTACTTTTGTGCATTCCGTGGCGCTTGCCGCGTTCTGTCTCGGCGGCGCGGTGCTACACAATGACGAGTAGCTAGAGGGCTGAATCGGCCCAGGTCGGGAACGGAGCAGGTCAAAGCCCCCGTGTCACCTCAGTGCTGGGACTGCTCCTCTGTGCAGACATTGCACAGAGGAGCAGTCGAAACTAAATCCCATCTAAACCAGTTTCCTCATTTATAGCGACCACCTCTCGATGCCCATAGAAATGTTAGCCGCCAGGTAAAGCAAATCAGACTGTCCCTAACAGGCACACAGCACGGCGACACTAATCTCTCAATATAGAGCTTCTAGGTCTACGCTTCTTTGGAAGCTCCTGGAACCAAATCTCTGCCAGCAGTTGGCTCTTTAATCTAGGGGTATGATTCTTGCTTCGTGTGCGAAAGACTCCCGGGTTCAAATCCCGGATGAGTCAGTTTTCAATATCTTACATTACACTTTTCAAATTACGATGCATTGCCTGTAAGGCGCTCAATCACGGGACTGAAAAATCAGTCACCGAGAGCTCTGCTTGCCCAGTGGTTAAATCAGGAACGCAATCTTTGAACATAAGAAAATAAGAATTTAAGAAAGTTTACAAATGAGAGGAGGCCATTCAGCCCATCTTGCTCGTTTGGTTGTTAGTAGCTTATTGATCCCAGAATCTCATCAAGCAGCTTCTTGAAGGATCCCAGGGTGTCAGCTTCAACAACATTACTGGGGAACTTTGAGTACACAGGGAATCAATTGCTTAAAAATTCAACAGAAGTCTCACATAACAGATTATAAAACCATTCATTCTACAGTTGCTGTACATCATACAGCAATGACTATTTTGGTAACACATGTTTGATTATTTCATGCGCCCATGTGTGTCTAAAACAATCCGGCTGCAGTATGTTCTATCAGAGGGTTGTTTAATTTTAAATATTTGATTCTGCAGCGCATGTAACTGCAACGCCATTTTTATGTGGCAGGACTAACAACAGGACGATATCAATCCTTAGAATGTGATGAATCATTCAACTCACGCTTCCATCCATATTTGCAGTTTTCCCGACAACGCATTTTCAATGCATGATTCCAAATGAACACATTCGTTTGATGGGGCTTAATATAGCGACAAATATCACCTCACAGATCATTATAACTCACAGTGATACTTTAAAAGTTATGCTTTTAAGACTATTCTCCAGTAAGGCAAATTAGTTGGGGAATATATTACGCTTTATTCCAATGTTAAAAGAAAAAGTTCAAAATAAACTTGCGTTGGCCGGGAATCGAACCCGGGTCAACTGCTTGGAAGACATCTCTGTTCACCACGATACCACCAACGCCTCCGTTCCCACAATAACCTTCACAGTTTTAATTAAGCCACTGTATCGTTGGCTGTTGGGACAGGTCCCGTCTTCCCTCTACTCGATAGGCAGCGACAGTTGTTTGTCGTAGATTTTTATGGTGTTTATTGATTGATTATTTATGTAATTATTATTTCATAGACGGCATGCCTGTACTAACACGATGAAGCAATCATTGTATTCTGTTTTCTTTCAAAAAGGTGCATGCCATGAAGATGACGTGTGAAGAAAAAAGAACAAGCTTCTCTGCCGTGTGAGGATTTCATCTGCCGTGACCCGGAGTCGAGCCGCGGTTGTTGCGGCCACAACGCAAAGTACTAACCACTATACGATCACGGCGAACTACCGAGAAGCTAGTGTTTGTTTTCTCATCTGGGCACTCCATGCTATACACAAGGCAGAACAATTGTAGCAGGTCGCTGCTATGTGTTGCTTTATTGTTTAAATTAGGATACTTTCATTTTTAGAACGCCCCCTTATCTTTTGTTTCTTTCCTTGCGCCAATCAGAGGATGATTCCCCTTTACCTGGCTCATTTAAAAAGCTGGATTTAAAGACAAGGTGGAGCGGAATATGCAGCAGGATGTAAGGGAACGGGAGGCTCTGGTGACGGCGGCGGTATGGCTGGTCAGCAGCCTGTGCAATGGTGGTGTGTGTACAATGATTCTGTTTGTGGTGTCCGAGTAGCGGCAGTAGTATTGAAGTGTAGCAGGTCTTTATATATAGATAGTGAAATTGATGTTATTTTGCCTACGCCACCTTGTGTTTATTGAGGACAAGGACCTCGAGTGGTTGGTTCCCGCGCAAACTCTTTTATCCAGGAGAAACTAAGCAATCATACACCAAAAATAATCTTTACAAGTTTTAATTAATAATTGTTTTAAAAATCTCAAGCACATTAACAATAATGTAAACCATATGACAATGCCACTTTCAGTTCACCATCTAACAATTGTCTAGTAGATACATGTACAAATGATACAATAAAACAAACTCTTTATCTATCAGTTTCTTATAGTGAAGTTAATTAAACTAGTTAACACAAATTATATTATTTCAGTTTATATAAAATACTTGGATCTATCAGTTTCTTTTAGTAAAGTTAATTAACCAGTTCAGCAAATCTGTTCTTTTTGTGATACATACAAAGTAGACAACAACGTCATCAATTGAATGGTCTCGTTACGAACTAGATTACATTTGTAAAGTACACAGTACCAATTTCACTCAATCTATTTAAAATGAATATATAAAACAGCTGCGTCCACGCAAGAATAAAATAAAATATAACAAGATGCCTTGCTGTAGGAACGGGACAACTATCAAATAAACCACACAACGTTAACAATAAACTAACAGGCTCACTGACCGGGGAACCCCAACACGCTATACCTCGTGTTGGAAATGATACTGTAGCAATCTGTGTATTGTGTCTGCGTACTGTATTCCCTCTTGTTTCTACTGTCTGTTAATGCCGCTGTATTGTGTTCCTCTCCCCCCCGTCTGTATTACCTGCAGCTGCGGGGTCGCTCTGGCTCTGGCTGTGCGAGCTGTCCCTGTCATTGGCTGTTTGTTGTATGTGCCCATTGGTCCTGGTGTGCGGCTGGGGACCAATGGGATAGCTGTTCGCTCTGGCACCCGATTAGAATAAAGGGGCGGGGCTAAGGTATAAAGGGGCGTTGCACGCTCATTGGGGAGGCAGAGCAAGGGGCTAGAGCAGTGGGCTCTGAAAGAGGTGCATAAATAAAGCCTTGAACTTGGAAACGGCGTGTTGTCTCCTTCTATCTTGCACACTGCATGAAACGCTACAATACACGCACGGTCAGACACAGCCTTTCTGGTGTGCTACACGAAATTATAAAGTATCTCCACGTTCCAGCTACAGTGTTACGTAGTGTTGAGATATAAAAGGCTATGAATAAAGTTTAAAAACGACACGGAATCAATTGCTTAAAAATTCAACAGAAGTCTCACATAACATTATAAAACCATTAATTTTACAGTTGCTGTACATCATACAGCAATGACTATTTTGGTAACACATGTTTGATTTTTTCATGCGCCCATGTGTGTCTAAAACAATCCGGCTGCAGTATGTTCTATCAGAGGGTTGTTTAATTTTAAATATTTGATTTTGCAGCGCATGTAACTGCAACGCCATTTTTATGTGGCAGGACTAACAACAGGACGATATCAATCCTTAGAATGTGATTAATCATTCAACTCACGCTTCCATCCATATTTGCAGTTTTCCCGACAACGCATTATCAATGCATGATTCCAAATGAACACATTCGTTTGATGGGGCTTAATATAGTGACTAATATCACCTCACAGATCATTATAACTCACAGTGATACTTTAAAAGTTATGCTTTTAAGACTATTCTCCAGTAAGGCAAATTAGTTGGGGAATGTATTACGCTTTATTCCAATGTTTTAAAGAAAAAGTTCAAAATAAACTTGCGTTGGCCGGGAATCGAACCCGGGTCAACTGCTTGGAAGGCAGCTATGCTCACCACTATACCACCAACGCCTCCATTCCTAAAAAAAAAACCTTCACAGTTTTATTTAAGCCACTGTATCGTTGGCTGCTGGGACAGGTCCCGTCTTCCCTCTACTCGATAGTCGTTAATACAGCGACTGGTGTTTGTCGGAGATTTTTTATGGTGTTTATTGTTTGATTATTTCTGTAATTATTATTTCATAGACAGCAGGCTGGTATGCATCATGCCTGTACTAACACGATGAAGCAATTATTGTATTCTATTTTCTTTCAAAAAGGTGCATGCCATGAAGATGACGTGTGAAGAAAAAAGAACAAGCTTCTCTGCCGTGTGAGGATTTCATCTGCCGTGACCCGGATTCGGACCGGGGATGTTACGGCCACAACGCAAAGTACTAACCACTATACGATCACGGCGAAATACCGAGAAGCTAGTGTTTGTTTTCTCATCTGGGCACTCCATGCTATACACAAGGCAGAACAATTGTAGCAGGTCGCTGCTATATGTATTGTTTTATTGTTTTAATTAGGATACTTTCATTTTTAGAACGCCCCCTTATCTTTTGTTTCTTTCCTTGCGCCAATCAGAGGATGATTCCCCTTTACCTGGCTCATTTAAAAAGCTGGATTTAAAGACAAGGGGGAGCGGAATATGCAGCAGGATGTAAGGGAACGGGAGGCTCTCGTGACGGCGGCGGTATGGCTGGTCGGCAGCCTGTGCAATGGTGGTGTGTTTACAATGATTTTCTGTGTGGTGTCCGAGTAGCGGCAGTAGTATTGAAGTGTAGCAAGTCTTTATATATAGATAGTGAAATTTATGTTATTTTGCCTACGCCACCTTGTGTTTATTGAGGACAAGGACCTCGAGTGGTTGGTTCCCGCACAAACTCTTTTATCCAGGAGAAACTAAGCAATCATACACCAAAAATAATCTTTACAAGTTTTAATTAATTGTTTTAAAAATCTCAAGCACATTAACAGTAATGTAAACCATATGACAATGCCACTTTCAGTTCAGCATCTAACAATTGTCTAGTAGATACAGTACTGTGCAAAAGTTTTAGGCAGGTGTGAAAAATGCTGTAAAGTAAGAATGCTTTCAAAAATAGACATGTTTATAGTTTATATTTATCAATTAACTAAATGCAAAAGTGAGTGAACAGAAAAAAAATCAAAATCAAATCCATATTTGGTGTGACCACCCTTTGCCTTCAAAACAGCATCAAGCATCAATTCTTCTAGGTACACTTGCACACAGTTTTTGAAGGAACTCGGCAGGTAGGTTGGCCCAAACATCTTGGAGAACTAACCACAGTTCTTCTGTGGCTTTAGGCAGCCTCAGTTGCTTGTCTTTCTTCATGTAATCCCAGACAGAGTCGATGATGTAGACATCAGGGCTCTGTGGGGGCCATACCATCACTTCCAGGACTCCTTGTTCTTTACGCTGAAGATAGTTCTTAATGACTTTCGCTGTATGTTTGGGGTCGTTGTCATGCTGCAGAATAAATTTGGGGCCAATCAGATGCCTCCCTGATGGTATTGCATGATGGATAAGTATCTGCCTGTACTTCTCAGCATTGAGGAGACCATTAATTCTGACCAAATCCCCAACTCCATTTGCAGAAATGCAGCCCTAAACTTGCAAGGAACCTCCACCATGCTTCACTGTTGCCTGCAGACACACATTTGTGTACCGCTCTCCAGCCCTTCGGTCGAACAAACTGCCTTCTGCTACAGCCAAATATTTCAAATTTTGACCCATCAGTCCAGAGCACCTGCTGCCATTTTTCTGCACCCCAGTTCCCGTGTTTTCATGCATAGTTGAGTGCCTTGGCCTTGTTTCCACGTTGGAGGTATGGCTTTTTGACCGCAAGTCTTCCATGAAGGCCACTTCTGACCAGACTTCTCCGGACAGTAGATGGGTGTACCAGGGCCCCACTGTTTTCTGCCAGTTCTGAGCTGATGGCACTGCTGGACATCTTCCGATTGCGAAGGGAAGTAAGCATGATGTGTCTTTCATCTGCTGCAGTAAGTTTCCCTGGCCGACGACTGCATCTACGGTCCTCAACGTTGCCCGTTTCTTTGTGCTTCATCAAAAGAGCTTAGACAGCACATCTGAAAACCCCTGTCTGCCTTGAAATGTCTGCCTGGGAGAGACCTTGCTGATGCAGTATAACTACCTTGTGTCTTGTTGCTGTGCTCAGTCTTGCCATGGTGTATGACTTTTGACAGTAAACTGTCTTCAGCAACCTCACCTTGTTAGCTGAGTTTGGCTGTTCCTCATCCAGTTTTATTCCTCCTACACAGCTGTTTTGTTTCAGTTAATGATTGTGTTTCAACCTACATATTGAATTGATGATCATTAGCACCTGTTTGGTATAATTGTTTAATCATACACCTGACTATATGCCTTCAAAATCCCTGACTTTGTGCAAGTGTACCTAGAAGAATTAATGCTGTTTTGAAGGCAAAGGGTTGTCACACCAAATATGGATTTGATTTAGATTTTTCTTCTGTTCACTCACTTTGCATTTAGTTAATTGATAAATATAATCTATTAACATGTCTATTTTTGAAAGCATTCTTACTTTACAGCATTTTTTCACACCTGCCTAAAACTTTTGCACAGTACTGTACATATAGAGATGATACAATAAAACAAACTTTTAATCTATCAGTTTTTTATAGTGAAGTTAATTAAACTAGTTACCACAAATTATATTATTTCAGTTTATATAAAATACTTGGATCTATCAGTTTCTTATAGTAAAGTTAATTAACCAGTTCACCAAATCTGTTCTTTTTGTGATACATACAAAGTAGATAATAACACACTGTAAACCCCGATAAGTTCTGCTAACTCAAAAAAATTGAGGCAACTGATTGTCTTTGATTTTTGAGTAATGAAACTTAAAATGAAAATGTATACAGTACTTACTATTCTTAGTTGATATAACTTTCAAGTTTAATTAAACTATACTTTAAAATAGTATGATGATGAACTCAATTATTTTGCTAATTAAAACTCATACATTGAATTAACCACAACTTCCCATTTGAAGTGCACTTAATGTGTACATATTATGTCATCATAACTTAATGTGTTTGTGTTCTGCTTACTGATTTATTTTCTTACACTTTACTTCACATTTTTAAGTTGTGGTAACTTCAATGTAAATTAAAAAATATAACTTAGTGGAACTCAAAAGGCAATTGTACGGTTAATCATTTGTTTTAGGCAACTGATTGCCTGAGGTTAATTGAGTAGCACTAACTCAAACTAAATAATACATGCAATATATAAAGTTAACACAAATAAAAAAAAACATGTTCAAATGCATAATTAAAACATGAAGAATGTTTTATTGTAACGATAACAATTTGAAAATTGTGTTTAACAAAAGGTGCAATAATGGTGTCATAATCACATAAAGTATTTGAGAGGTCTGTTACTTTACACAGTGCAACTTTGCTTTGTAGTGTGAAAAGAGGTTAAATGATCCTGTCTCTCTGAATCCCAAATCATCACCAAGCCCCTACTCCCTAGATACTCCCATAGAGATGCTAGGATAAGTGTAAACATGGTAAAAAAAAAAACCTCCATCCAGCCTATCAGAAGGCAGGGTGGGGTTGTTACTCAGATCTGCAGAGGAGCTAGGGGTCTATTTGGGATTCAGAAAATGACTATGACCATTTTGAGGTAGCCTCTGCTTCCAGATGTTGATAGTCTCCGAGAAAAAAAAAAAACATTTACAATGAGCTTAGTGCTGATCAACAATTCTCTAGAAAAATCTCACCAGAAGCATGTCAGCAGAGTATGTGAGCAACCTAAAAAAATTATATCAAGTAGAATCAACTGCATCAAATGATTATCAACAAACTAAAGCTGGACTCACTGGTGCTGCCCACAACTGTATTACAACAATTCTGTTATGTCACTTTCACCTTCCACTCACCTGCCTTCGGCCATATGACTAAAGTAAAACACTTCTGTGGCCTGTAAAGTTTGCTTTCCCTGTTAGGAAACAAAAACTCAGGATTTGTTCTGTATTCCAACTACATTAACAACTCTTTCCGTGCCCTAACTAAGATCACAAGAAAATAAGAGAAATGAAACTCATACACTGGCTGCAAACTCAAAATGTCTTGTATAAAACAATGCATCCACCAGAACCCAGGCGGATCGTGTCTTTGGTCAATCACTACACATGTATCAGCAAGTCATGCTTCAAAGCCTGCAGTCTCGGCTTAAGTTTCCCCATCTTCTAGGCCCAGCAGGATTTTCTGAATGAACTCAAAAGTGTTGGCCAGCTCTTTTGGATAACTCAGATGTAGAGCATAGATCAGACCGAACATTACCAGGAAAGCATCAGCCAGTCTGGGTAGGTTGGTCACCATGACTTCACTCTCCAGGACAATGGAAATCTTGATTGGGTTGAAGTGGATCGGCTTTTCAGTGTCGTCACTGACGACTGTAAGGATGGCGACTGGTGCATCACCAACATCTGGCTCATCAGAATCCTCCACCTGAAATGCACAAATGACAGCAAAAGTAGCATTTAGAAGGTTAAGACTCTAGTGACTGAAATAGCTTTAAAAACTTGCTGTATAACAACAACAAATTGATATAATTTGAATTGGAATGCGCACAATCAACACACACACACCAGAGGGGCAAAAAACTAACCCTGCATGTCTTGAAAAATCCCGAGACGTCCTCGCGCAGCAACACAGGAAGGGCACGGAGCACAGTGGTACGCCTTGTGTGGACATCATGTTGGTTCTGAAGAGATAATAATCCCAAATCCATTTTGAGACATAGGTCTAATCTCAACATCAAGCCCAAGCCCTCACGCCCTAGGCACTCTGGAGATCTGACAAGATTTGGCAGGTGATAGCAATATGCCATACATTCCAACTAGCCTATCAGAGGTCTATGTGGAGCTGCTAGCATATTGCCTACGTATCCTTTCAGATCTCCACAGGGCAGGAGGGCTTAGGGTTGACCTTCATATTGGGTCATACTTGTCTACCTGGCACACAAATCTTGTGAATAGTTAGAATGGATACATCATGCACAAACTCACCAGTACATGAACCCTCAGGATCACTAAAGTGATAACAATGTACAAGTATTCCAACCAGACCTGAGTCAAATAGATTATGCTTGATTTACTTTGACCCAGGTCTGATTCCCATCTTTAGATATGCAGTGACCTAGTGACGTATGCATTGACCATCTTACCTCTAGATCATGAATCCTCAGAATGTCAGCCAAAGCATCAGATGTCTTTCCTGTCTTTGATGCCCTCTGTCGGTATAAGGTCATCAAGCGAAGAGTGTGGCGGTCAAGCTCTTCATAAAAGATGTTCGGCAAGTTCTGGTTTGTGATCCGTTGGAACTCGGCATACACCTACACACAGAAACGACAGACAAGTGACAGTGTTCAAGACAAGTTATTTAATTTATCTTATGTACATAAAAATTATATGGAAAAACAAAATATTGGTGAAAAAACAAAGCTGTGCAATTTTACCTGCGACTCCAAACGTAGAGCTGGCCAGCGCTCAAGGATATCTCACAGGTGGGCTGTTGGTGACTACCTCCTGCCGCCGCAGGGCAAATGTCATCTGCATCATCCTATCGATGAGGGGTAGGGTTTTCTCAGTCTTCTGAACTTCTTGGATTATCTCTAGCCTCTGTCTTTCAAGACTTGCCAAGTCCTGTCCTTTGGGGAAGTCGGGCAAAAAGTTAACTTCAGCACGCTTGGGTCTCTTTATGTTTGAGTGTGATGGTTCATTCTCTGGATTACTTCTGCTTCTTTTTCCTGTGTTTACACTGACCTCTTGACATCCTGCTCTCCTCAGCTTGGTTCTGTAGTTACCCATTTTGTATTTTATGCTGTTCTTCCATCCATACCAGCCAGTCTCAGATCCAAGCTCTTTCAGGCAGGGGTGTTTGGAAACAAGTGCTTCAGCTGCTTTTGATAACTCTCTGTCACTCGGGAAAGCTTTGAAACTATAAAGAGTAGCTGCAAGTTTCTCTAGGATGTCATGCTTTTGATCTCTAGATAACTGAAGACACTTTCTGTTTCTTTCAAAGGCAGCGTTTCCTTCTCTAAGCTTCAATTCTACCTCGTAAGCAAAAGTGGGCACGGGAAAAATACCTGGCGGCCATCTACTAAGTCGCTCTGGAGAGGACACATCTGACAGCAACTCTGTGTCTGTAGTTGAAATAGAACTGGTTTCCACCTCTGCCATGAAAAGTTTCAGTGTAGCTTTCTGTGTCAACTCGTCAATATCCACTAGGGAGATAAGTTCTCCATCAAAATCAGGGTCTTCGTACTGCAAGCTGAAGTCTACATCCAACTTGAGCTTGTCCTTCAAAATGCTTTTCAGGTCATCAACAGACTCAGGGCGGGTGTCAAGTGTAATCTTCCTTATATTGTCAGCTTCAACAACGACACGAAGTTTCAAGGCTTGAGAGGATATGGCTGCCATATTTCTGTGGTAGGATAAACAGTTTGAACACTTTGCATGCCCAATATCAAAACATAATCTTATCAATGAGGCAATAAGGTAGTTACATAATGAGCTAAAACCAAAGTAATTTTACAATTACACCCACTTGTAAAAGACAATGTGTCAGCCAAAAGTACAAGAGCGACTCCTTCACTTTAGAAACACAGTTGATCTAGGCACAAGTATCACCTTAGGGAAAAAAATATGTTTTAAAAAAGTTTTATCACTAGTGAACCAACAGATTACTCACCTCAAGATTAACTCAGCACTCTCTCAGTAAAATGTATCTCTTGGGGGTCAAAAGCAGCCGGCCATCAAGGGTGTAAGCAGCAAACGTGACAGTGTCGTTGAGCTCAGATAGCAGGGGGACAGACAGGCTCCCTTGTGTAGGTGACAGCTCGTAGGAACGCAGATGTTCAGCATACCATGACTCAAAGTGACTACAGAGAAAGGAAACATTGCAATTCACAAGATAGATCTGAGCAATGTTGCAGAATTGAGGCAGACAGCCATTCACTCCAACAGATACAAACATTCCAGTAGCATAGTGTGTGCCATCAACAGTGACTTTAGATGTACTGTAGATTGTGTTACTAGCGTGCAGTGTGGTATCATTTAAGATGAGTTTTGAGTCCATTGAATGAATGAAATGTACAAACACAATCATTGTAGAGACACAGAAGTGGACTGACTCTTGAATAGTGACTATGTTGCAGGCGATAGTGTTTTAGCAACTCTGTCCTGGAGTGAAGTATGGCCGCACACAACTTACAATTCCAAGCCATTCCATTCCATCAGCAACCCGGAAGCATAACAAATGTTGTTACCCTACATGGTAAAGATAAACATGATAAACATCACAAATGTAATCCAACGTGTTTTTGTAAAGTGTACCTTTCACTGCTGGGATATAGCATAGAGCCTAGGCTGGCGAGATGAGCACCAGCATCCTTCAGTCAAGCCTGTAGAGAGAAATAGAGATCTCATTAGCAAAAATAAATTGATGTCCTAATTCCTCATTTTGAAACATGACAAATAATTTGAAACCTTAAGTACTTGGTCAACTATGCATTTTCATTCAAAGCCGATTTAATCAGAGCTCAATGGCTAAATTGACCTGCAATAGATTGTAACGTTGACATACTCAGAGTAATTGAGATTAAAAAATGTCAAAGAAACATGGCAAAATATCAATGTCACCGCCTTACCTATGCCCCTCCCCAACAGTTTCAAAACTAAAAGCAAAATACCTTTACTTGATAACTATCATGGAGCAAAATACTCAGCGACACCATGTTAAAGGCTGCTAACGTTAGACCTATCTTGTCATAGCCACCTGATCTACTCTAAGCCACCATTTTGTGCACCTGGTGCCACCACGCGATTTCATCAAAAACGTGCACGGCCATCCGACATTACAAGTTTCTTCTGGCTTTTTCCAGGCTAGCTATCTACTAAAGTTAACAGGCTAGCAGGAATGGCTTCCATAGCTACATGCAACCTATTTGAAACGAATGCAAGCTTGAATTATTTAGCTAGCTACCTAGGTGCACCAACTGCTGCACCACGTTGTTTTGAACAAATTATAGATCTTAATAGAATAATTCATACCGTGGTATATATAACAACAGTTTTTATTTTTAATGTTGTGGTGGGAACGCAAAGGGTCTTGTGCAGGACTAGTTGTTTTAAAATATTTTATTTCCCCGTCTTTCCCGCCCTCTCGGGGGGCCTGGTAAACGTTACATAGTCAAAGCTGAAGACATGTCAGAAAGCTGCCAGTTAGTTGCGTTGGACAGCTAGCCATTGAACGTGTAAGCATAGGTTTGCACAGAATTCAGATCGTGATAGCGATCTAAGGCTCTTGACAAAGCTGAAGTCGTCTAAAACAGCAAATATATGTAAACAGTGCTTACATCATTGAATCATTAGTCGGTTGAGAAGCTAATGCAATCGACATTCGTACTCACCGAGACCTTATCCGCGGGTAACTGCTCGTCAGGTGTGGGAAACACGTGTCCAGATTGCAGTGAGACACACAGGCAAACCAGCCAATTGCTCCGACGCGTTTGTCCAACGTCATGCAAAAAACACACACACGATTGGCTAGCCTGCATTTGAAAATTGCCTTTCGTAAATTTCAAACATAGATTAGTTTAAAAAATAACCATAAATATTTTAGATGTTTAGCATCTGCATCACAGCACAACTATCCTGGCACTTATTCAATTCATGCTCAACTCAACTGTGATAGCTAGCTAGCTTTCCGGCTAGTAAGCTGATTTAGCGGTCTGACACCTTAGCAGAAATTAACTGTTAAGTTCGTAAAATTATAACAAACTATACAGACTTGATCGTGATTCGAAAGTTTACCGTATACAATTTCTCCACCGCCGCAGACAGAAGAGATTAAACGTTTAGTTAACCTACAATATTAGTCGAACTCCAGGAACAGCCGCCATATTTTAGATGATTTTTCTCGACCGTGCCAACGTCGATGACGTTTGTGACGTCACACGTTAATAAACTCAAACTGAAAAGATTTGTGTGTCAGCAAATCTAATATCAGAAGTTCTCTTTACATAAAATCCCACATATAGTTCATCTGAATCAAAAACATAATTGCTACAAAATCAAAACTGAGTTGCAAGTTAAGTTTGTGTCAGTACTACTATTTTATACCTTTTGTGTTTCCAATACTTAATTTATTCAATGAGTTTAACTATTCGGGTTTACAGTGTAGCCAATAAGGAATAATTAAAGAATAACTACTTCTACAAAGGTGAATGAATAAATAATCAAAGAAGGAAAACCCACTAGACTACACAATTAATCACACACAATTACTTCAATTCCATTTCAAAATACTGTAGAGCTAGCAGGAGTGCAACACCAGCCCAACCCACCAGGGAGCGATCTTCCAGAACTGGCAATACAGTAATTATTGAGATAAAAAGGTATACTTTTAGCTGCAGTTCTAAAACAAAGTCGACCAAAACAAACAAACAAACAATGTACTAGCTTTATTATACACGTTAAAATCAGAAATAAAAAGTCAAGAATTAAAAGAATAAAAGAATAAAAAACGCTTGGTGCGTCAATTAGAAACCATGAAAGAACCGCTGCAATTCACAGGTAGGTAATGTGTTAGCAGCATCAAGTGCAGTGTGAAACGATTCATTAACCCGTTCCAGTGCTAGTTTATACATGTACACAAACAATTGTACCTACAAAATGCCCATCTGTTACACTAGTTTTGTGGTTGTTTTAGACTACACACCAACAAAACAAGCACATGCGTTACCAAAATAAACAGTGCTGTATAAACTACAGAAACTCGAAGCTGAATGGTTTTATAGTCTGTCACGTCAGAATTCTGTTTAATGCATAAGCAGTTGCTTTGCAGATTCATCGAAGACTGCAGTCCTGGTTAACCATTGTGCAATCGCTGTGATATTGTTGTTCATGGAATTTGAGCGTGCGTACCGGCAATGCATAATAATGGGAAAAGTTTAATACAAAAGAATTAAAAACGGGCTCGTGCGGGATTTGAACCCGGGACCCCTCGCACCCTAAGCGAGAATCATACCCCGAGACCAACGAGCCAGCGGCTGCCCCGGTTTTCGTCCCCCGAGTTTCCAAAGAAGTGCAGACCTAGCTGTTCTGTTATATGGGATACGTTTTTATATTGGGTGTACCTGTCGAGACCACTGTAATTTTGCCGTGTCTCCGAGCTGTGTGCTATTGCCTGTTTGGGCCGTCTGACTGCTTTAATTGGCGGCAAGCATTTCTATGGGCATCGAGAAGCGGTCGCTATAAATGAGGAAAGTAGTTTAGCTGGGATTTCATTTTGATATGTTTGGAATGGATCAGTTAGTCAGCATGTACTTTAAAAAATAAATAGAAAAAAGGAGACTGGGTTTCGTTGTTTTGCAAAGGATGCACTGCAACGTCCGCTCACAGGAGCAGTCCAACTACTGTGCGACACGGGGGGTTTGACCTGCTCCGTTCCCGATCTGGGCCGATTCACCTCTCCTTAGACGACCTGGCATTCACGAGCTCCCCCGGAAATGCCATGTCGATGCCGTGCTAAGTGCGGACTCCCGATCGGCACAGCCAGTTGCAGCACAGAGCTCCCGTGCTCAAGCGATCCGCCAGCCTCAACCTCCTCCTGTAGCTGGGATTATAGACACACGCCACGGCGCCCGGCGTGACCGAGAGCGGCTAGAAGGCAATTCAAATCCCCTTGTCTGAAATGAGAGCGAGAGTACTCGTGCAGTTCTCCACTGACGTGGCAGCTTTTTATGCCGATTGCATTAAAAGCATTGCCGTGTCCTGCTTTAGTGGTAAAACACCGTGACCAGATGAATGAATTGAAAAAAGTGTTAAGTGAAACACATTATTATTATTATTTATTTTATTATTATTTATTTCTTAGCAGACGCCCTTATCCAGGGCGACTTACAATCGTAAGCAAATACATTTCAAGTGTTACAGTACAAGTAATAATACAATAAGAGCAAGATAAATACAATGACTAGTTCACATGTGAATCCTAGTTTTCGTGCTGTGAATGTTAAAACAAAAAGCAATATAAGAATGCCATAAAGAAGGTTGCGTTGGCGAGTATTAAGCCCCTCCTCTGAGGTGTCAGCAGCATTCCGCACCGGCAGACGGAACGGGACTCTGGTCATCGTGCACTTATTTTGCTGCCAGAGACTGTCACGCGTCGGCCGCCAGGTAAAACCGGCAGCTGGCGCCTTGGTCTAGGGGTATGATTCTCTGTTTTCGATCCGTAAACCGACATTAAGCTCAGGCAGTTTCTCTAAAAACAGTTTGACGCTTTGCAACTAAATGCCTTGCCATATTTGAAGGGAGCGTTTACAATATAACTTATTGTTTAACCAGGAAATGTACTGCATGTTTAATTGAGGTGACAAAAACTTCACTATCTTCCAGCGAAACCAAACTGCTCGCTCAGTACTTCGCTGTATTTGTTTTATATAAAATGATGAATTAACTGTTTAAAGTAACTGTACGATTCGTTTCACCAACAAGGCGGCTAGTCAAATACAACTTAAGTTTGAAGCGTGAGGTTTGTTAAACTGCACATTTAATCGCCTTTCTGTTAGGTGTGGTTAACACAATGCCGGTCACATCCCATTGTAATCGATTGGGAGAATTTATTTGCTGAATTTTATTATTTCTCTTTATCTGTGACCCACACAGCAACAGTTTAATTACCCTGGTATCACCAAAGCATTTTCTCGTAGTTTCAATATTTTACTGTTGTTGTATTTCATAGGAGATGCACAAATACAAGTGTAATACGCAGGAAAATAAGTAACCATTGTTGAAGAAAAAAAGGAAAACACGTGAAACAACTTATTTTGAAGCAGTTTAATAAATCTACACAGTTGTTTATTTTCCGCTGTTTATATAGGTGTTTAGAAGAAAGGCACCAAATACTGCAAAATAAATAAATAAATACACTTGAAGCTTGTTAATCAGCAATAGTATGCAGTGAATGACAGTCAGCAGTTTCGTGCACAACACGCGCTCAGAGACACGGCTATATGGTGGGCGGGTCTAATGTGTGTGTGTGTGTGTGCGCGCGCTTCTTTGCTGGCTTCTTTTTCAATCAGGTCCGATCTCTGGCTTATAATAGGATTCTGTATTAACCAACCCTTTAAACATCATGACTGTTTTTTTGTAATAAGGTTTTGCCGCCTTGTTGTTTTTTTAATGTATTTATACCCTGAACAGTTTTATTTATACATGTGGTCCAGTGGTTAAAGAAACGGGCTTATAACCAAGAAGGTCCCCGGTTCAAATCCCACCTCAGCCACTGACTCATTGTGTGACCCTGAGCAAGTCACTTAACGTCCTTGTGCTCCGTCTTTCGGGTGAGACGTAATTGTAAGTGACTCTGCAGCTGATGCATAGTTCACACACCCTCGTCTCTGTAAGTCGCCTTGGATAAAGGCGTCTGCTAAATAAAACAAATATTTAGACCTCTTTCACACTGCAAAAGGAGTATTTTTGTATTCAGCTCCATTAAGTAGGATTTCCTGCCCCTAAGATTCAGATATTTTTCTTTAAAATTAAGCATTTTATTGAATAAATGTTGAATGGAATTAAAATTAAAAAGTAACCCTTTGTGTTACAGAATGGTAAAACAGGAGCTCAGTTTACCCGATTTCCCCTTGTGCAGAATTAAAGCCAGATAAAACCTTTTTGTTGATGTTGAAAACCTTACCCAATTTTGTTTTCGTAAACCAGTCAAATAAACAAATAAAAGCGAGAAATTCTGAGCCAAAGCTCTCTGAGCAACACAACATTATCTTTTGTGAATTCGAGGTGAAGTATCACCATTGAAGCTGCTGGGAAACAACCGGTAGTGTGGTAGAAGCAGGAAGTCAGAGAGGATCGACACTGATACTGTGTTTAAACATTTAACACGTGAATGGGCACAAGAATAATGAGTTAGATTGCAGACTGCGCATATATATTATTTCTTTCTTAGCAGGGGATCTGGGCTGGTTACTCATTCATCTTTAAATTGCACCACAGAAAAAAAAACATGCCAGAACCGAGTTGCCCCGCGCCGAAGAAAGGCTCCAAGAAGCTGTTGCCAAGAGCCAGCCTAAGGGAGGAAAGAATCGCAGAAAGACCAGGAAGGAGAGCTACGCGATCTACGTGTACAAAGTGCTAAAGCAGGTCCACCCCGACACCGGCATCTCTTCCAAGGCGATGGGCATCATGAACTCGTTCGTCAACGACATTTTCGAGCGCATCGCCGGCGAGTCGTCCCGCCTGGCTCACTACAACAAGCGCTCCACCATCACTTCCCGGAGATCCAGACAGCCGTGCGCCTCCTGCTGCCCGGAGAGCTGGCCAAGCACGCCGTGTCTGAGGGCACCAAGGCCGTCACCAAGTACACCAGCTCCAAGTAAACCGAGACCGTCCCTGCTCCGTCTTTACAACACAAAGGCTCTTCTAAGAGCCACCCAAATACCGCAAAAAGAGTAGAATTCTCATTTCAGTTCTGCGAATTCTAAAATGGACATGTTTAAGGTAAGGAGACTTTTTAATGTATTTATTTGACAATACATTTAGTTATTTTAGTTTGATAAACTTACAGATTCATCGGATTTTATTAATTGTTTTTCTTGCAAAATCGATCCGCGTCTGTTTAATTTCGGCGGGAACAACTTAATTTGGGACGTTTTAGACAGAACTGCAAATATTACAAGAGACAGTATCTTACATTTATGCGTTATAATAAACGTTTTTTATAATTATTGAACAATTTGCTCTAGTTATCCGTCATTTATTTCATGTATATCGCTGCCTCCACTGGCATACATTCTGTTGTACTTCGCAATTCAAAGGTTTGGTTGTGCAATGTTCTAAATCGAGATTAGAACCGAAGCCATTTGTTTATTAACCCAGTAAAAAAAATGATCTTCAAAATCAGCAACATGGTACACGTGGACCTACATAGGAATTTATTTAAAAAAATGACGATAGACAGTCAGTTAATTTATGCAAATACTCACTTTTAATGGCACTGCTATCGGGTATATTTCATTTTCGGCTTGTATACACAATTCTCTTGTCGTTTTTAAAGCATATAAAAACAAACACAGTTAAGGTCGTGTTAAGAGCTGGTATTTACTTCTTTGAAAGCACTTAAACTGTTTATCAAATGGAGATGAACTTTTTATCGAGGCACAAAAGATATATTCGGCCATTGTGCTTATTTCTATCTCCACTAGATGTCACTCTTCTCTCATTTGTAACGTCTTTACCTCTGGTTCATTAATATAGAAACGGATGCCAGTCTTACAGTTTTTGAATGTGAATTACATTTGCCAATTCTATAAGTTAATGCGTCATGTAGGATGTCTCTTACTGTAAAGTAGATATCACGTGCAGTTTCAGAGTGAAGCTAATCCTACCTATGAAAAGAGAAATATTTTGTGCAAACAGGAAGATTGCACTCAGGTGTTAAATTCAACACTTCATTATTATTTGTTTATTTAGCAGACGCCTTTATCCAAGGCGACTTACAGAGACTAGGGTGTGTGAACTATGCATCAGCTGCAGAGTCACTCACTATGTAACGTCTTCACCTCTGGTTCATTAATATAGAAACGGATGCCAGTCTTACAGGAGGTTAAGTGACATTTGCCAATTCTAGAAGTCATGCACATGTAGGATGTCTCTTACTGTGAAGTTGAGATCACGTGCAGTTTGAGACCGGGGCTAATCCTACCTGTTTACAAGTCCTTTTGTTTAACCACAGGAAGATTGCACTCAGGTGTTAAATTCAACACTTTTCACAATATATCCGAGCATCCTGTTGGCCTTTTTTTATAGCTTCCCCACATTGTCTAGATGAAGACATTTCCGAGTCAACATAAACTCCTAGGTCTTTTTCATAGATTCCTTCTTCAATTTCAGTATTTCCCATATGATATTTATAATGCACATTTGTATTGCCTGCGTGCAGTACACTCATTGTAGAGTTAAGTATCACTTGGTAAATGTGAATGACCGCGTGGCCTAATGGATAAGGCGTCTGACTTTGAATCAGAAGATTGAAGGTTCGAGTCCCTTCTTGGTTGGTTTTTTATTTTTATAACAAAAATATTGTCAATGTTAAAAAACAAGTTAGAAAAAAACAACAGCTGTTTAAAGGGGTGATATCAAACACAGAAGCCCAAGTTAAGAGAAGCAATTCGGCCAATCTTGTCAAGCATCAAAGCAAATAGGCACAATTGGAAAGGTGCTGGGGCCCAAGATTCACACAATTCTTGCTTCTAACTTGGCGAGTTTTTTTGATCGCTTTGCACCACTTTATCGCTCCACTTGAAATGCTCTTTGTATGACTAAAGTGACTGAAACACACACTCACACACTGAGACACACTCACAAACTGACACACACACACACACACACACACTGAGGCACACACACACTGAGACACACACACACACTGAGGCACACACTCACTGAGACACACACACACACTGAGGCACACACACACTGAGACACACACACACACACTGAGGCACACACACACTGAGACACACACACACACACTGAGACACACACACACACACTGAGACACACACACACACACACACACTGAGACACACACACACACTGAGGCACACACACACTGAGACACACACACACACACACTGAGACAAACACACAAACTGAGACACACACACACACTGAGACACACACACACACACTGACACACACTGAGGCACACACACACACACACAGATACAAACACACACAGACACACACACTGAGACATACACACACACTGAGACATACACACACACTGAGACACGCACACACTGAGACACACACAAACACACTGAGACACACACACACACACACACACACACACACACACACACACACACTGAGACACACACACACTGAAGCACACACACACACTGAGATACACACACACACTGAGACATACACACACAGAGACACGCATACACTGAGACACACACAATGACACATACACTGAAACACACACAGACTACAACACACACAGTCTCAGTGTGTGTGAGAGTGTCTCAGTGTGTGAGTGTGTGTCTCAGTCACTTCAAGTCATACAAAGAGCATTTCAAGTGGTTTGAACTTGCAACATGACGTTCTTGAAGAGCACACGACCTTAGCCCGCCATGCCACTGGGCATTTCAAGTGGAGCGATAAAGTGGAGCGAAGCGATCAAAAAGCGCCAAGTTAGAAGCAAGAATTGTGTGAATCTTGGGCCCCAGCACCTTCCAATTGTGCCTATTTGCTTGATGCTTGACAAGATTGGACTAATTGCTTCTCCTAACTTGGGCTTTTGTGTTTGATATCACCCCTTTAAACGGCTGTTGCGTTTTTCTAACTTATTTTTTACATTGACAATGTTTTTGTTATAGATATCACTGCTTTTTTACTTCATCAATAAATGAATAATTTTTATATTTGAAAAAATGGTACTATGATTCATTGCTGATTGTAATATGTATGTGGTATTAGATAATGCAATTTAAATCACTGCACATGTTTCTGTAGACTAAAATGTGATATATATGCTCTACACATCAAAATGGATTAATATCTGGAGCTTATTACCAGGCTGATGGACATGCAAACAGTATCTAGTGTACACTGCAATGCTTGGTAATGAAAAGCAATTGACCACTAAAATGGTATTTCATTAAAAACATATTACAAAATGAAGCAAACTTAACTTTCTAAAACAACAATCGCTGTCTTATCTTCTACTTGCAGACCTTCTCCTCCAACTGACAAGCAGTACTTGAAACAATGACTGGACAGCAGCGAGGTCTTACATTAACATTACAAAATAACTTCTGACACCCAAGATGTTTAAAGCTTGCGTTGCTCGTGTGCTATGAAAGCACATCTGAGTTTTGATTATCACTTTTCCTACCTCTCCAGACAGGATCGAGCCACAGCAAACAGCGCAGCTAAATGAAAACACAGAACGTTGCTTTTAAAATAAAGAGAATGAACTTACTTAGTTGAAACTCTGTTTCTTATGGAACAGCACACACTCATTGTAGAGTTAAGTATCACCTGGTAAATGTGAAAGACCGCGTGGCCTAATGGATAAGGCGCCTGACTTTGAATCAGAAGATGTGAGGGTTCGAGTCCCTTTGTGGTCTATGGAATTAAATTAGATTGATACTGATGGCTAAACAATGCTAATGGTTCAAACTGTTATGTTATCTCTAGGATTGTAAATATATATTATTTTTTTGTCAAATTATATTTAATGTTTATGAACCCAGTCAACCAAATATAGATTCTCCCTCGCTTTTGTGATGTGCAGTTAATGAACGACTCGTTCTTTCCTGTTCAAATAATCCTACGTAATTTTTTAAATGCGGTCTACATTGATTGGTTTTGTGTCATTGAATCAGTGAATAAAATGAACTAAATGAACCAATTCACCAAACTGAACTGAATCAAAGGAATCGAGACACGAAAAGGAATCGAACTGCCCATCACTGCTGCACACTACAACCAGGCAAAACTAGGAGATCACCGAGTCACTTACGAGCATGATTGACGGCAGCTCGAAATGCAAGGGTGAAAAGATTGTGCCGAAATGAAAAGACGAAATAAAAAGCGAAATAAAAAACGAAATAAATACAGATATAAAAAAACGAAATAAATACGTAAATAAATAACGAAATAAATAAATAAAAAGATAAATTATTAAATATATTTCAGTTTCTACTTATTTATGTATTTATTTCGTTTTATATTTATTTATTTATTTATATTTGTATGTATTTATTTCGTTTATTTATTTAATTATTTATTTCGAATTGTATTTATTTATTTATTTATTTTTTAATTTTTGCACAAATTATCCTCCATACAAAACATGTTTCACTCTAGAAATGATCCTTGCAAATACAGTGTTAACTTTTATTGGCAGACCGTCGCCCCCAACTGGTAAGCTCTACTTCATATGATACAATGACTGGGCAACAACGAGGTGTTACATTAACAATACAAACTAACTTGAGACAGCCAAGTCGTTAAAGCATACCTTAAGTTTGTCGTGTGATACAAAAGCAAGTTTTGGCATTCTTGCATTGCCTGCCTCGTGAAACTTGTTCGAGCCACAGCACACAGCGCTGCTGCATCGGGACACAGAGGTGGATTTTAAAGCGACTGAATCAACGAGCTGAGACTACTTTCTGAAGAAATTGAAAACATACCTCTAGTCAAAATATTTGCTATTTAGTTAATTAGTTTATTTTTTGAATTTGCAATTGACAGACTACATTGCCAAAATAAGACTATCTGAATTGCTCGTATCAAGCTGCGATGTAGCCTATGAGAATCGATTCAAGGGGAATTAGCTCAAATGCTCGCTTAGCATGCAAGAAGTAGCGGGATTGATGCCCGCATTCTCCAAGTAGTTTTAATGTATCTGCTTATTTAGTCCCAACGCATTATGGAGATACACACAGTGTGACAATTATTATTATTATTATTATTATTTATTTCTTAGCAGACGCCCTTATCCAGGGCTTACTTACAATCGTAAGCAAATACATTTCAAGTGTTACAGTACAGGTAATAATACAATAAGAGCAAGATAAATACAATGACTAGTTCAAGCAAGTACAAGTGTGACAAAATACAATTCAATAATACAGCAGATAAAAGTGACAGTGATAGTTACATCAAGATATGATTAAATACCAAATACTACAGTTTAAACACTTGGCAGATTACAGTACTCTGAAGTACAGGATTAAATGCAGTAAAATAGGGGCAGATAAGAGTAAGTAAAGCATATTTAAGGAAGGGTGAAAGTGTCCCAGGGGAGAAACAGAGGAGTTCTACAGGTGCTGTCTGAAGAGGTGAGTCTTAAGGAGGCTGAATGTGGTCAGGGACTGGGCAGTCCTGACATCTGTAGGTAGGTCGTTCCACCACTGCGGAGCGAGGGTGGAGAAGGAGCGGGCTCTGGAGGCAGGGGCGTAGAGGAGGTAGAGCCAGTCTTCTAGTGCAGGCGGAGCGGAGAGGTCGAGTGGGGGTGTAGGGAGAGATGAGGGTCTGGAGGTAGCTGGGTGCAGTCTGGTCAAGGCATCTGTAGGCTAGTACAAGAGTCTTGAACTGGATGCGAGCGGTGATCGGTAGCCAGTGGAGTGAGCGGTGTAGTGGAGTTGCGTGGGAGAAGCGAGGCAGAGAGAACACCAGGCGGGCAGCGGAGTTCTGGATGAGCTGGAGCGGACGGGTGGTGGACGAGGGAGGCCAGCCAGGAGGGAGTTGCAGTAGTCTAGGCGGGAGAGTACCAAGGCCTGGACCAGGAGCTGGGTGGCATAGTTGGTGAGGAAGGGTCGGATTCTTCGGCTGTTGCTCAGGAAGAATATGCAAGTGCGTGACAGAGTGGAGATGTGCTGGGAATAAGAGAGGCAGGGGTCCAGGGTGACTCCGAGGTTCTTAGCGGAGGAAGAGGGAGAGAGTGTGGTAGATTCCAGAGGAACAGAGATAGAGAGATCAGAGGAGGGGGAGGAGGAGGGAAAGAAAAGGAGGTCAGATTTAGAGAGGTTGAGTTTGAGGTGATGCGAGTGCATCCAGGAGGAAAAAGCAGACAGACAGGTAGAGATACGGGAGGAGATGGTGGAGTCAGAGGTGGAGAAGGAGAGGAAAATCTGAGCATCATCAGCATAGAAATGGTATGAGAAACCATAGGATGCGATGAGGGGGCCCAGGGAGCGGGTGTAGAGAGAGAACAGGAGAGGACCCAAGACTGACCCTTGGGGGACTCCTGTTAAGAGAGGGTGAGGTGTGGAGGTTGCTCCACGCCAGGTTACCTGGTAAGTGCGGTTGGAGAGCTAGGAGGAGAATCAGGCCAGAGCAGTGCCAGAGATCCCCAGGTCAGCAAGAGATGATAGTAGAATAGAGTGATCAACAGTGTCAAAGGCAGATTCTTTGTAACAGAGACGCCCGCCCTACATGTGTATTTTAAAGCACAGTCTGCTAATTCGTAATATTCTCCAGACTGAAAAACTGCAGTGCGCCCTCCATTGTGTGCCTTCCGAGAAGCACAAAAGGAGATTTATTTTATTTTTTTTTAGCAATTGAAGTTTGTGTAAATTGAGAATAAAAATAAACGGCTTGAAGTTTGCTTTCATTTGTAACGTGTTTGTAATGAAATATCAGTTTTTGTTTTTTTACAAATCAATCATTGTACTGTATACTAGCTACTGTTGCATGTCCATGATTTTGTTACTTAGCTTCCCATATGGTCTAGCGTTTAGAATTCCTTGTTTTCACTCAGGCGTCCGGTTCGACTCGGTATAGAGAGTCATTTTGTTACAGAACTGTGGTCATGTGTAATGTGATTTCATTATGATAATAAAGCTACAGTTACTTGAAAAAAATATATATATATATATATATATATATATATATATATATATATATATATATATATATATATATATACAGTACTGTGCAAATGTTTAAGGCAAGTGTGAAAAAATGCTGTAAAGTAAGAATGCTTTCAAAATAGACACGTTAATAGATTATATTTATCAATTAACTAAATGCAAAGTGAGTGAACAGAAGAAAAATCTACATCAAATCAATATTTGGTGTGACCACCCTTTGCCTTCAAAACAGCATCAATTCTTCTAGGTACACTTGCACACAGTTTTGAAGGAACACGGCAGGTAGGTTGGCCCAAACATCTTGGAGAACTAACCACAGTTCTTCTGTGGATTTAGGCAGCCTCAGTTGCTTCTCTCTCTTCATGTAATCCCAGACAGACTCGATGATGTTGAGATCAGGGCTCTGTGGGGGCCATACCATCACTTCCAGGACTCCTTGTTCTTCTTTACGCTGAAGATAGTTCTTAATGACTTTCGCTGTATGTTTGGAGTCGTTGTCATGCTGCAGAATAAATTTGGGGCCAATCAGATGCCTCCCTGATGGTATTGCATGATGGATAAGTATCTGCTTGTACTTCTCAGCATTGAGGAGACCATTAATTCTGACCAAATCCCCAACTCCATTTGCAGAACTGCAGCCCCAAACTTGCAAGGAACCTCCACCATGCTTCACTGTTGCCTGCAGACTCATTGGTGTACCGCTCTCAAACTGCCTTCTGCTACAGCCAAATATTTCAAATTTTGGCTCATCAGTCCAGAGCACCTGCTGTCATTTTTCTGCACCCCAGTTCCTGTGTTTTCGTGCATAGTTGAGTCACTTGGCCTTGTTGCCACGTCGGAGGTATGGCTTTTTGGCCGCAAGTCTTCCATGAAGGCCACTTCTGACCAGACTTCTCCGGACAGTAGATGGGTGTACCAGGGTCACACTGTTTTCTGCCAGTTCTGAGCTGATGGCACTGCTGGACATCTTCCGATTGTGAAGGGAAGTAAGCATGATGTGTCTTTCATCTGCTGCAGTAAGTTTCCTTGGCCGACCACTGTGTCTACGGTCCTCAACGTTGCCCATTTATTTGTGCTTCTTCAAAAGAGCTTGGACAGCACATCTGGAAACCCCTGTCTGCCTTGAAATTTCTGCCTGGGAGAGACCTTGCTGCTGCAGTATAACTACCTTGTATCTTGTTGCTGTGCTCAGTCTTGCCATGGTGTATGACATTTGACAGTAAACTGTCTTCAGCAACCTCACCTTGTTAGCTGAGTTTGGCTGTTCCTCACCCAGTTTTATTCCTCCTACACAGCTGTTTCTGTTTCAGATATTGATTGTGTTTCAACCTACATATTGAATTGATCATTAGCACCTGTTTGGTATAATTGTTTAATCATACACCTGACTATATGCCTACAAAATCCCTGACTTTGTGCAAGTGTACCTAGAAGAATTGATGCTGTTTTGAAGGCAAAGGGTGGTCACACCAAATATGGATTTGATTTAGATTTTTCTTCTGTTCACTCACTTTGCATTTAGTTAATTGATAAATATAATCTATTAACATGTCTATTTTTGAAAGCATTCTTACTTTACAGCATTTTTCACACCTGCCTAAAACTTTTGCACAGTACTGTATATATATATATATATATATATATATATATATATATATATATATATATATATATATATATATATATATATACTGTGCAAAAGATTATATTTATCAATTAACTAAATGCAAAGTGAGTGAACAGAAGAAAAATCTAAATCAAATCCATATTTGGTGTGACAACCCTTTGCCTTCAAAACAGCATCAATTCTTCTAGGTACACTTGCACAAAGTCAGGGATTTTGTAGGCATATAGTCAGGTGTATGATTAAACAATTATACCAAACAGGTGCTAATGATCATCAATTCAATATGTAGGTTGAAACACAATCATTAACTGAAACAGAAACAGCTGTGTAGGAGGAATAAAACTGGGTGAGGAACAGCCAAACTCAGCTAACAAGGTGAGGTTGCTGAAGACAGTTTACTGTCAAAAGTCATACACCATGGCAAGACTGAGCACAGCACCAAGACACAAGGTAGTTATACTGCATCAGCAAGGTCTCTCCCAGGCAGAAATTTCAAGGCAGACAGGGTTTCCAGATGTGCTGTCCAAGCTATTTTGAAGAAGCACAAAGATACGAACAGCGTTGAGGACCGTGAGACGCAGTGGTCGCCAAGAAACTTACTGCAGCAGATGAAAGACACATCATGCTTACTTCCTTCATGTCGGAAGATGTCCAGCAGTGCCATCAGCTCAGAACTGGCAGAAAACAGTGGGACCATTATACACTGGTTCCTGTAACTGCAATGAGGGTGTGCTGTGGAGTGTGAAGGGCTTGGTGTCTAACTGCAATGAGGGTGTGCTGTGGGGTGTGGAAGGGCTTGGTTCCTGTAACTGCAGTGAGGGTGTGCTGTGGGGTGTGGAAGGGCTTGGTTCCTGTAACTGCAATGAGGGTGTGCTGTGGGGTGTGGAAGGGCTTGGTGTCTGTAACTGCAATGAAGGTGTGCTGTGGGGTGTGGAAGGGCTTGGTTCCTGTTACTGCAATGAGGGTGTGCTGTGGGGTGTGGAAGGGCTTGGTGTTTGTAACTGCAATGAGGGTGTGCTGTGGGGTGTGGAAGGGCTTGGTTCCTGTAACTGCAGTGAGGGTGTGCTGTGGGGTGTGGAAGGGCTTGGTTCCTGTAACTGCAGTGAGGGTGTGCTGTGGGGTGTGGAAGGGCTTGGTTCCTGTAACTGCAATGAGGGTGTGCTGTGGGGTGTGGAAGGGCTTGGTGTCTGTAACTGCAATGAAGGTGTGCTGTGGGGTGTGGAAGGGCTTGGTTCCTGTAACTGCAATGAGGGTGTGCTGTGGGGTGTGGAAGGGCTTGGTGTTTGTAACTGCAATGAGGGTGTGCTGTGGGGTGTGGAAGGGCTTGGTTCCTGTAACTGCAGTGAGGGTGTGCTGTGGGGTGTGGAAGGGCTTGGTTCCTGTAGCTGCAACGAGGGTTTGCTGTGGGGTGTGGAAGGGCTTGGTGTCTGTAACTGCAGTGAGGGTTTGCTGTGGGGTGTGGAAGGGTTTGGTTCCTGTAACTGCAATGAGGGTGTGCTGTGGGGTGTGGAAGGGTTTGGTTCCTGTAACTGCAATGAGGGTGTGCTGTGGGGTGTGGAAGGGCTTGGTTTCTGTAACTGCAGTGAGGGTGTGCTGTGAGGTGTGGAAGGGCCTGGTTGTAGTGATGGAGCATTAGTTTGGGACTGAGTCTCTCCCTTATATCTTGCTTTTCCTTATCAGTGTCTTTGAACAACTGATCCAATGGAAATGTCCAGTTGGACTGCAGTCCAGGTTGCATTTTCATATTGTGTATTCTAAAGAGAGAGATCAGGAAATGTGTTGAAGAGATGGATCTGTACAAAGGTGTTTTTACAACTATACCTGGGATCAATTAGAATTACAAAATAACTGTTTGCTGAAATTGCAATTATACTTTTATTTTGTTCAGTCACCATTACAGTCACCATTACCAGTACAATTAAATTAAAAAGTAGCAAAGGATCAGCTGTAATTCACTGCAGGTCTGCTTACAGACATAGATTGTTGCATCATATAATTGGGATCATTCATGAAACAAAAATAGTTTCAAGCAATTTACAAATAATTATTATGTAGTCAAAAATTTAGACGGAATATTTTTTAAAAAGCAGCTCTGACATTTTACAAAGGAAAAAAAGAAGCTACGTTTATTCTCAAAAAGAATACTTGAAATAACAGGTTAATATGTCTCTTTAGCACAATGAAGATTACAACTTGAATAATTTTCAATCTAAGATGAAAGCAAGACAAAATTATGTAACATAAAAATGAAAACATGAAACAAACCTTGATACTATACTGCCCGTTAGGAAAGACCTCCAATTGCTGCCTTATGCTATATTGGTCTCTGGGCTTATATAGGCTTACAAAAAGGACAGCGATACAACTGACAACATTGTGAGCAGTGTTTTAATGTAAGCAGCTCTCCTGCCTTCAACACAGCGATATGTAACTGAAATAAAAGACAGTTTGTAACTGAAATGAGTTTGTAACTGAAATAAGAGAGTTTATAACAAATAAAAGTTTGTAACTGAAATAAAAGCTTGTAACTGTAATAAAAGTTTGTAACTAATAAGAGAGTTTGTAACTGAAATAAAAGAGTGTAACTGTAATAAGAAAGCTTGTAACAGAGCTTGTAACTGAAATAAGAGAGCTTGTAACTGAAATAAGAGAGTTTGTAACACTTGAGTAAGAACCTTCTCTATAGTTACACAATAGCTGTTACAATTAAGCATGAATACATGACCTGATGAGGGTCATACATGTGTGCTTCACTTGGTTTAAAATTCCATGTCCAACATTATGAAAGTAAATCGCTACACTCATAATTACTTATGTCATGGGAAAAAAGTTTATTTTTTCAACAGCATTTTTTAACATTGCATCCATTCAAACACTGTGCATAATATAATATATCAACATTTTAACCATACAACAAATATATTTTAATAGTACTTATGTGAATAATACATAAACTAAACAGTATTACTATTCGTGGATTTAAATTGATTTCTTAAGTGATGTTTTGTATTTGAATCCAAGTCATACCAAGTACAATTGGCACGTAGCAACGTGAGTAACAGTAAATTTCTGTATATTTATCAATGGCAAAAACTGTGTAACGGTAAGGTTTGGTTGCAAAATATCAAAAGGTTTGGAAATTGCAAGTTAAGGTAGCCACGCAACCTTAACACTGCACCCTTATGTGTGTGTTTCCTGTCACACTTGACATCACATATGACATCATCAATGACATCACTAAGCACGTGACACATTCTCCCCGAAGACTGGCCATACGGACCCAACACTGTGAAATCACAGTGATTGGTATCATGTTCAGTAACTGCATTAACATTCCCACAATGTTTGCTGTCAAGCTAATTATTTCACCAGTGTTCTAAGTAAAACCAAAACTACATACAGTAGTGCTACAGAATCAATTAGGGACCTTCCATGTATTACTGGAACTAATGTTAAACAAGTCATAGTTCTCCAAGCGCTATCAGCAATAGTCATATAAATATATTTTCTGTATCTGGAATCTGCAACATTAGCTTTCTTGTATTAACTGCATTGTTTCACGTGGCAAAAGGAGTCACTGCATTTTCTGCAGTGTGTGTATGCTTGCACTGTGATTAACCATTCTTCTTTCAAACTGCACAGTTCACTATGAATGCTTGCTAACATACTGTTATGCTGGAAGCCAATTCTGACATTAAAATGTTTAGGTACAATTGCAGATTTCATGCCATTATCATTACATGGCCTGTTCATGTCATTATGCCGGCCCTTATTCATGATGTTATTCATGTACTATTTATTACCCCTATTCATGAAATTGATCCCCCCCCCATAATCATAACCATATTCAGGTTTATACACAGTTCATAAGGTCATAAAGATCACACAAAGTCATCAATCACATTTTTGAAAGAATGCAGCCTACTTATATTATTGATTAAAATACAAGCACAGCTGCTTAGGCACACTCATTCTCACACTAAAACATGATTACATCACCTTAGATTGGCACATAGACAGGTTTCCTCAGTTTTGATTGGTAGAGCAGTGGCCCTCACTTCCAATGAGGTCCTAAATGATTTAAAAGAAGGTTGATTCATTAATATACAAATCTGGTTGAAACAAAGACCTGGACTGGAAGGACCGAAAACAAGGACCATTGTAACACTGGCTGGAATATTGATTTCTATCAGCTTCATCTGCATTTTCAAAACTGGCATTTATGTCTTTTCACTCGACCACAGAAAGCAAATGTATTGCCACATTTTGTACAGTGATACAGCTTCTTTCCACTGAATTCTCTGGAGTCTTTTTAGGTTTCCTGACAGACTGAAACTTTCCTCATTTAGAGCAGTGATACGGCTTCTCTACAGTGTGAATTCGCTGGTGTTGTTTTAAACCTTCCTAACCGATTGAAGCTCTCCCCACAGTCAGTACAGTGATACGGCTTCTCTACAGTGTGAATTCGCTGGTGTGTTTTAAACCTTCCTAACCGATTGAAGCTCTCCCCACAGTCAGTACAGTGATATGGCTTCTCTCCAGTGTGAATTCGCTGGTGTTTTTTTAGGGTTCCTAACCGACTGAAGCTCTCCTCACAGTCAAAACAGTGATATGGCTTCTCTCCAGTGTGAATTCTCTTGTGTGTTTTTAGGCTTCCTAACTGACTAAAGCTCTTCTCACAGTCAGTGCAGTAAGGCAGCTTCTCTCCAGTGTGAATTCGCTGGTGTGTTTTTAGGTTTCCTAACCGACTGAAGCTCTCCCCACAGTCAAAACAGTGATATGGCTTTTCTCCAGTGTGAATTCTCTTGTGTGTTTTTAGGCTTCCTAACTGACTAAAGCTCTTCCCACAGTCAGTGCAGTGATGCGGCTTCTCTCCAGTGTGAACTCGCTGGTGTGTTTTTAGGTCTCCTGACTGACTGAAGCTCTTCCCACAGTCAGAACAGTGATATGGCTTGTGTCCAGTGTGAGCTCGCTGGTGTGATTCTAGGTGTCCTAACCGACTGAAGCTCTTCCCACAGTCAGAACAGTGATACGGCTTCTCTCCAGTGTGAATTCTCTTGTGCGTTTTTAGGCTTCCTAACTGACTAAAGCTCTTCCCACAGTCAGAGCAGTGATGTGGATTCTCTCCAGTGTGAATTTGCTGATGTCTTTTTAGGTTTCCTAAATTACTAAAGTTCTTCCCACATTCAGTACACTGATGTGATATCTTTGGCCGGGATATGTTTTCTGAATCCTTAAACAACAAGTCAGTCTCCTCTTCTTTAATGTGGACAGGCTCCAGTTCAGTCTCTTCTTTAATCTGGACAGACTCCAGTTCAGTCTCTTCTTTAATGTGGACAGGGTCCAGTTCAGTCTCTTCTTTAATGTGGACAGGGTCCAGTTCAGTCTCTTCTTTAATGTGGACAGACTCCAGTTCAGTCTCTTCTTTAATGTGGACAGGGTCCAGTTCAGTCTCTTCTTTAATGTGGACAGGCTCCAGTTCAGTCTCCTCTTCTTTAATGTGGACAAGCTGCAATTCAGTCTCTTCTTCTTTAATGTGGACAGGGTCCAGTTCAGTCTCTTCTTTAATGTGGACAGGGTCCAGTTCAGTCTCTTCTTTAATGTGGACAGACTCCAGTTCAGTCTCTTCTTTAATGTGAACAGGGTCCAGTTCAGTCTCTTCTTTAATGTGGACAGGCTCCAGTTCAGGCATCTCCTGTTTAATGCAGACAGGTACCAATTCCTGAACCTCCTCCTGTTTAATGTAAACAGACTCCATCTTTGTTCCTTGGCTTTCACCAAGATAAGGCTGTCCTGAAAACAGAAAATAAAATGAGGTATCTCTAACTGTTCTCAATGTCAACTTCATTATCTGAAAGCAAGGCTTGTAAACCGATATGTATTTTAGCCTTGTGTAGTACCAGATATCCTGTATCAAAATAATACGTGGTTACTTTAAAAACACGTTTCTTTCATGTAGCAATAGCAGAATAGAACTAGTAAAGGCAACACAGATACACGTCATTGAAAGTATATTTAAAAATGATTTCAAACACATTAAGAAGGATAGAGAACCAGTTATACACACGTGGCTTCTTTTTTTTTAAAGATTCTGGATTTTATATTTAATTCACAGTTAATAAAGTGACCAGCAGATGACAGTTATACTTTTAATTGTTTCTATGCAGTCCACCAACCCAGTTTATTCTTGTACATTAATTACTAATGGATTGATTGTGTTCAGTGTTAAATAAAAGCTAAATCCTACAAGATGTATTCTACTTGTTTGTGTGTTATTTTATTTTACTATGTTTTCATTCATTTCAAAGAAAATACAATAAATATAAATATATATTAAATAAAATGCATTACAATATTAATTACAATAATAATAATAATAATAATAATAATAATAATAATAATAATAATAATAATAATAAAATATTGCATCCAGTTCAATTCATACTGCTCAATCCTTCACTTGAACACATTACAATATAAATACAGTATGACTATGAAGACAGTAACATGGGTTATTCAGACATGTCAGTGTGTTAGTCAGAGACTACACCATGTCTTTTTTTTTTAATTCTCATATATCACGTGTTTAAATGGTAAAAGCCTATCTATATTTTTCTAAGCTATCGTTTTGTACATTTAACGTGTTTTGGTCAGATGACAATAGAAAGAACACAATGACTTGTTACGATCTGCAATAAATACACCCAGTGTTTAACTTTTAAATTCCCACTGTGTTATTATATAAAGTTATTTTAACTTCAGGAGTTGCTACAGCTTCAATGAATTGAAGACAAAAAGTCCCAGTTTTTTTTCCCGTGTGTAAATCTGGTAGCCCTGCTTGACACACAGCACATTGCGATCGTATAGAAAGCAGCGGTCATTGTGTTATTATTATTAACCACGCCGATGCACGTACAGTACAGGACACCTGACAGTTTAGCACAATGCAGTCCATGTACCGTGTTACAAACGGGACGGCGCTGCACAGACCGGGACAAACTGTGCAATTCAAATCTCCTGTAGTTCTACAGACGGGCCGCCGATAGTCATCTCTGATTAACCCAACATGAATATAAATAGGATCCGAAGTCAGTCTGTTTCAAAGAGCCCTCAGAGTGACGGCGCCGGAGAGTCTGCGAGCAGGTTTAATAATAATGAATGCGCTGCTGTGTCAGCTCGAGTCTCGCATCAAACTCGCCGTCCTCTATATAATATAAACACATTACACACCCCCGTACCACACACGGGGTTTCCAGCGTGTGAAGTGAGTTCAATCCAATAACTCACCTCTCTCTTTCTTTCTCTTTCTATCTTCTATCCCTTCTGTTTTCTCGTGTCTTTTTCTCCAATCAAGTCAGACAATGGACCTTCCAGTTCCGATTGGTGCGCGGATTTAAAGATTCTCCCCACATCGGGGAAACCAGTGCCTGCATGTTGTTAAGTACCGGTTTCTTTAACCAGTTCCTCGAGTAAAATGAAAGACTCATTTGTACACACAGTATTAAGACTGAAAAGCTGAAGTAATACCTCATTTGGGGCTCACACCAAGGACCACTTCCAGTAAAAGACATATAAACCGCAGTGAAAAAACACACACAGGAGAAGTTGCAAAGCAATGTGAAGATAGCAACAATAAGCAACAACAGCAACTTCCGGTAAAACTTACTTCCGCTTCTCACTCCGGAAGCGACGTTTCCCCCCAGATAAAGTCTCTCGTTGCTCTCATGTAACGGTTGCTCTCTAACTCCTGTCAATCTCAGTTAACGGTTAGAGGAGAAAGAAGCAGCAAACAGAAGAGCACAAAAATAGCAATATTTCAATCTACGTGGAAGGTCTACAATAAATATATGTAGGTAATTACATATTTTAAAACGACCTTTTATATTTTATATATTATAGTATTTTCATTGTTATATTGTAATCTACATTAAATATCTACTTTAAGTTGTATTAACTGTTTGTGATTATATGTATATGCAATAAAAAAACGCAGTACAATAAATATGATTGAATTAAATACAGAAATTAAACTTTGTGTACATCACATTTATTTTATTATTTATTTTCTTTTTATACACCCATTTTTTGCATTGTATAATTAATGCTACTAATAAAGAACTCACCTTTTCTGTACTTTAGCTATGGATATTCATCAGCTGCATGGCAAACGGCACAAGACCAACATGTGGCCGAGATCAGCAGTGACCAGCCACTACACAAGACAGCTTTCCCTGAGAATGAAGGAAAGAACTCAAAGGTTTGTAAAGAACGAGCATAATCTATCAATTCATTTTTTTATTTATAAATTGTTTTTAAATCAAATGATCTGGCCATTTTGTGTTCTTGTTTTTAGTTTGTTATGGTTTTTGGCGACTCGCATGTGAGGAGCCTGGTAGATGGTTACGTTCAGATGCCCGAGGATGACCTGCTCTTTGGACACAGCAGCACTCCAGGCGCTTGTGCAGCTGCACTCCGTAAAGAGGTGCTGAACGAAACCCTACCTGAAGAGCCAGACCTGCTGTGCTTTATTGCACCAGGGGACAACCTCTCAAAAAACAGCATCCAACAAGCAGAGAAGGAGTTTGCCAGCCTGATCCCTTCAGCCCAGGGCAGATGGAATAAGGTCATCAATTAAACACTTAATTTTTTTAACCCATTTTTTAAATTAATAAATACATACATACAATGTTATTATTCTGTTTTTAAAAGGTAGTGGTAATTGATTTTCCAAACCGGCTGACAGTGGAGTTCCCGTATCAAGACACTGTTGCGACAAGAGTACCATCGAGTTGCAGCCAGCATGAATGTAAGGTATGTAGGAGCAATGTGAATATTTTTGACGTTTTAAATAACCCACACCAATTAGCAATTATGGTTATTATTGATAATATTTTTTTTTCTTCATGGTTTTGTTGTTTGGATTATACCCAGCTACCCACTTTCTCTTGGTGGTTTATCGGTTCAATCACTAGATCATGCTTTTTTGTGACAGCTCTGATATTAGCATGATATTAGTACTGTCCATTAAAACCTGTTTAACTCTTCCTACAGGTACCTCTCCACTGTAGATCACTTCCCTGCTAGGAGCTCTGACCTGTGGTACCGTGACGGGGTGCATCTAAGTGATGACCATGGAATGCCCATCTTTGCCCAACTGATCTGGTGTGCAGCTTACTTTCAGCTGAACGTTCCACAGGGGATCACGACCACCCCTGCTGCACCCAGACGTGCATTCCGCAGAGTGACCCCACGGCTGGTGGTGAGAGGGACACCAGCTGCACCACCACAGAGACGAGATCCTTACTCATGGGCTGAGGTGACAAGAGGACACAGTAATAGTAATTGCAGACGGTTCCACTCTGTAAGTATAACATACTTTTTTTAAATTCTTTGCACTAAGATATTGTATTAACAAAGATTTATGTCAGTTGAAATGTCGTTAATTATAATTAATCATTTTTACATACCACATGCTAAAATAAATTAATTGATTGGATTACTATAATATTTTTTATAATAAAAAACATTAATGTTAACTTGTGTTTTTGTGATACAAAAGTTAAACTGCACACATTCGTTTCATCGAAAAAAAAATCCAATACTTAACAATAACAGGAAATACAGTACTGTGCAAAAGTTTTAGGCAGGTGTGAAAAAATGCTGTAAAGTAAGAATGCTTTCAAAAATAGACATGTTAATAGATTATATTTAACAATTAACTAAATGCAAAGTGAGTGAACAGAAGAAAAATCTACATCAAATCCATATTTGGTGTGACCACCCTTTGCCTTCAAAACAGCATCAATTCTTCTAGGTACACTTGCACAAAGTCAGGGATTTTGTAGGCATATAGTCAGGTGTATGATTAAACAATTATACCAGACAGGTGCTAATGATCATCAATTCAATATGTAGGTTGAAACACAATCAATATCTGAAACAGAAACAGCTGTGTAGGAGGAATAAAACTGGGTGAGGAACAGCCAAACTCAGCTAACAAGGTGAGGTTTCTGAAGACAGTTTACTGTCAAAAGTCATACACCATGGCAAGACTGAGCACAGCAACAAGACACAAGGTAGTTATACTGCATCAGCAAGGTCTCTCCCAGGCAGAAATTTCAAGGCAGACAGGGGTTTCCAGATGTGCTGTCCAAGCTCTTTTGAAGAAGCACAAAGAAACGGGCAACGTTGAGGACCGTAGACGCAGTGGTCGGCCAAGGAAACTTACTGCAGCAGATGAAAGACACATCATGCTTACTTCCCTTCACAATCGGAAGATGTCCAGCAGTGCCATCAGCTCAGAACTGGCAGAAAACAGTGGGACCCTGGTACACCCATCTACTGTCCGGAGAAGTCTGGTCAGAAGTGGCCTTCATGGAAGACTTGCGGCCAGAAAGCCATACCTTTGACGTGGAAACAAGGCCAAGCGACTCAACTATGCACGAAAACACAGGAACTGGGGTGCAGAAAAATGGCAGCAGGTGCTCTGGACTGATGAGTCAAAATTTGAAATATTTGGCTGTAGCAGAAGGCAGTTTGTTCGCAGAGAGGAGATGAGGCAGGAGGCAGAGAAGGTGAGGCAGGGTGGAGAAGTGAGGCAGGAGGCAGAGAAGGTGAGGTGAGGCAGGAGGCAGAGAAGGTGAGGCAGGATGGAGAGGTGAGACAGGAGGCAGAGAAGGTGAGGCAGGATGGAGAGGTGAGGCAGGAGGCAGAGAAGGTGAGGCAGGATGGTGAGGTGATGCAGCGCAGAGAGGAGGTGAGGCAGGAGGCAGAGAAGGTGAGGCAGGATGGAGAGGTGAGGCAGGAGGCAGAGAAGGTGAGGCAGGGTGGAGAAATGAGGCAGGAGGCAGAGAAGGTGAGGTGAGGCAGGAGGCAGAGAAGGTGAGGCAGGATGGAGAGGTGAGACAGGAGGCAGAGAAGGTGAGGCAGGATGGAGAGGTGAGGCAGGAGGCAGAGAAGGTGAGGCAGGATGGTGAGGTGATGCAGCGCAGAGAGGAGGTGAGGCAGGAGGCAGAGAAGGTGAGACAGGATGGAGAGGAAGTGAGTTAGGAAGGAGAGGTGAGGCAGGATGCAGAGGTGAGGCAGGATGGAGAGGAGATGAGGCAGCACAGAGAGGAGGTGAGGCAGGAGGCAGAGGTGAGGCAGGATGGAGAGGAAGTGAGCTAGGAAGGAGAGGTGAGGCAGGATGCAGAGGTGAGGCAGCACAGAGAGGAGGTGAGGAAGGAGGCAGAGAAGGTGAGGCAGGATGGAAAGGAAGTGACGTAGGAAGGAGAGGTGAGGCAGGATGCAGAGGTGAGACAGCACAGACAGGAGATGAGGCAGCACAGAGAGGAGGTGAGGCAGGACAGAGGAGGTGAGGTAGGAAGGAGAGGTGAGCCAGGATGCAGAGGTGAGGCAGCACAGAGAGGAGGTGAGGCAGGACAGAGAGGAGGTGAGGTAGGAAGGAGAGGTGAGGCAGGATGCAAAGGTGAGGCAGCACAGAGAGGAGATGAGGCAGGATGGAGAGGTGAGGCAGGACAAAGAGGAGGTGATGCAGGAGAGAGAGAAAGTGAGGCAGGAGAAAGAGGTGAGGCAAGATGTGATGGTAAAACAAACTATAATTCTATTAATAATCCAGATTATTGTTCTAGACTTTGTCTGAAACTCAAAGGAGGCAGTGGTATTAAACATAAGAAATGTAAAGGGAAGAAAAATAATTTGGATTACAAACAAATAGCAAATGCAATACATTGCATTAAGGAAACTACTGATATAGGCATAAATAACAAGGAATTTTGGCAATCAGTAGCAAAATCTATTAATTGGCCACACACACGACCTGCAGCTTCCAGAAGGAGTCAGGTACTGCTGTCTAGAATATGGGAAGAAAATAGAAACAACATACACACACTTATAGAGGAGGTGAATATTTTAAAATCAGAAAATAATGTAGACAATGTTAATACACTAGTACATGTTGAAATTGAGACAAATGTTTTATTTTATGAAGAAACTGAAGAGAAATGTCAAAGAAACCATAAAGGTAAAAAAAAAAATCTATAAAAAAGACTTTGATAGATGAGTGGGTCACAGAACCAGTGTTAAAAAAAAAAAAATTATTTTGTGTTTGTAAATCACCCAATAAAAGTAAAAGCCCAATGCTAGCTTGTGACATTTGTAACCAGTGGTACCATTTTGATTGCTTAGGTATTCCCTTAAACACAGATAGTCACTCGGACTCATTTGGTTTTGTCTGTAGTTTAGAGACATGTCAGTTACAGTAAATGCAGCACATACAGGTTTTACTTTCACAGGAAAACAAAAAGAGTCCCCTTTAAAACTGACAGCACATAAGAAAAGTAATATTCATGATTGCAATCAAATTAAACATAGTCACAATCTAGTTAAAGAATTAAGCTCTTCAAAAATCAGTAGAGGTGTACAAACAGAGGTAGAAGATCAAATAGAAAAATCGCTTTCCGGGGCATTTAATGTTGTTGAGTTAAACTCTTTTATAGCTGTACCAAAAACAGTACAGCAACACAGGAATCAACCGACTATGATCGCATTGACACTGATCTGGACAGCGAGCATAATGTTGTTGACTCTGAATTCGATTTTTCAGATGCAGATGAAAATGACCCAGATAATGCATTAATCAGTAAGGATACTTTAAACTGCATTTTATCAAATAAAGCAACTGTGACGGATGCGAGTGGTGTGTGAATAAATAACAGTCCTGAAACAGTAATTCTCCCACAAAAACAACTGCGTTAATTAAAATAAACCTCCCCTTTACCTGCGAGGGTATTGGAGGAACACAGCTGGCTGACAAACAAAAATACAAAAACAAACAGAAAGTGTCCACAATGAAATCCCGAGTGTCCTGTGCATGAAAGTGCTTTGTTGTGCTGATGTTGGTGAAGGGAAGGTAGTGCTCTGTGATCTGGAACTGGCTCCGTGGCTGCAGTCCCGCGCTCCTACTCCGCCTATGAAAACACACAACAAACAACACGTAATCCACAAAAACACAATGCTCCGGCTGGTGGCTCAGTTTCTCAGCGCAAGAGGAGGTTTTGACGTAGCTGCTTCCTCTTTGTACCCAGCAAACTGCTCCCTGCAGTCAACGCGTCGCCGTGGTTTCTCCAATAGAGAGCTGCCCCGCAGCTGACTGCAATGGAATCGTCCTGAGTACTTGCAGCTATGCGCCCCTCCTAATATGGTCACCTTCCGGTTTCCACCTACCACCGAGGTGGCAGATCTAGGAGGCAGTTTACCTTCCCCCTTACACAGCGCCCTTTCTAATCGGGAGGGAGATTTACAGCATCAATCCTTTCTCTCTCTATCACAGCAACATTTTCTGATTTTAAATGTTCAATTCCAGAAACTGCACATTTTACATTGCCAGCAGAAGTGTGGTTGAATTTAAAAAATAATAATAAAAAAGGAAGGTATTTCAAAAAAATATACAGTACTGTGCAAAAGTTTTAGGCAGGTGTGAAAAAATGCTGTAAAGTAAGAATGCTTTCAAAAATAGACATGTTAATAGATTATATTTATCAATTAACTAAATGCAAAGTGAGTGAACAGAAGAAAAATCTAAATCAAATCCATATTTGGTGTGACAACCCTTTGCCTTCAAAACAGCATCAATTCTTCTAGGTACACTTGCACAAAGTCAGGGATTTTGTAGGCATATAGTCAGGTGTATGATTAAACAATTATACCAAACAGGTGCTAATGATCATCAATTCAATATGTAGGTTGAAACACAATCATTAACTGAAACAGAAACAGCTGTGTAGGAGGAATAAAACTGGGTGAGGAACAGCCAAACTCAGCTAACAAGGTGAGGTTGCTGAAGACAGTTTACTGTCAAAAGTCATACACCATGGCAAGACTGAGCACAGCAACAAGACACAAGGTAGTTATACTGCATCAGCAAGGTCTCTCCCAGGCAGAAATTTCAAGGCAGACAGGAGTTTCCAGATGTGCTGTCCAAGCTCTTTTGAAGAAGCACAAAGAAACGGGCAACGTTGAGGACAGTAGACGCAGTGGTCGGCCAAGGAAACTTACTGCAGCAGATGAAAGACACATCATGCTTAGTTCCCTTCGCAATCGGCAGTGCCATCAGCTCAGAACTGGCAGAAAACAGTGTGACCCTGGTACACCCATCTACTGTCCGGAGAAGTCTGGTCAGAAGTGGCCTTCATGGAAGACTTGCGGCCAAAAAGCCATACCTCTGACGTGGAAACAAGGCCAAGCGACTCAACTATGCACGAAAACACAGGAACTGGGGTGCAGAAAAATGGCAGCAGGTGCTCTGGACTGATGAGTCAAAATTTGAAATATTTGGCTGTAGCAGAAGGCAGTTTGTTCGCCGAAGGGCTGGAGAGCGTACACAAATGAGTGTCTGCAGGCAACAGTGAAGCATGGTGGAGGTTCCTTGCAAGTTTGGGGCTGCATTTCTGCAAATGGAGTTGGGGATTTGGTCAGAATTAATGGTCTCCTCAATGCTGAGAAGTACAGGCAGATACTTATCCATCATGCAATACCATCAGGGAGGCATCTGATTGGCCCCAAATTTATTCTGCAGCATGACAACGACCCCAAACATACAGCGAAAGTCATTAAGAACTATCTTCAGCGTAAAGAAGAACAAGGAGTCCTGGAAGTGATGGTATGGCCTCCACAGAGCCCTGATCTCAACATCATCGAGTCTGTCTGGGATTACATGAAGAGAGAGAAGCAACTGAGGCTGCCTAAATCCACAGAAGAACTGTGGTTAATTCTCCAAGATGTTTGGGCCAACATACCTGCCGAGTGCAAGTGTACCTAGAAGAATTGATGCTGTTTTGAAGGCAAAGGGTGGTCACACCAAATATGGATTTGATTTAGATTTTTCTTCTGTTCAGTCACTTTGCATTTTGTTAATTTATAAATATAAACTATTAACATGTCTATTTTTTTTTTCTTACTTTACAGCATTTTTTCACTGCCTAAAACTTTTGCACAGTACTCTGTGTGTGTGTGTGTGTGTGTGTGTGTGTGTGTGTGTGTGTGTGTGTGTGTGTATATATATATATATATATATATATATATATATATATATATATATATATATATATATATATATATATATATATATATATATATATATATATATATATATATATATATATATATAATCTCTATCTATCTATCTATCTATCTATCTATCTATCTATCTATCTATCTATCTATCTATCTATCTATCTATCTATCTATATCTGTTAATTTGCAGTCTGTATTTGCATGTTCTCCCCGTGGGTTTGCTCCAGGTACTCCGGTTTCCTCCCACAGTCCAAAGACATACTGTCCAGGTTGATTGGTCACTCTGTGTGAGTGTGTGTGTGTGGTGCCCTGCGATGGACTGATGTCCCGTCCAGGGTGTAGTCTCATTGCCCTGTGTATGCGGGTTAGGCTCCGGCTCACCGCGACCCTGTAAAGGAGTAAGCGGTTAATGATAATGGATGGATGGATGGCTGTTCATTTGCAACATGCACAAAGTGAATTAGATATAGGGTATATTCACCCCTGGACATGTTCACATAGATATACCAGCATGTGGATTCGTGTTTAGGACTCTTTACCGGAGGGTTGAGGGTTCAAACCCAGGTGGGGCACTACTGCTGTACCCTTGAGCAAGCAGGTACTTCACAGATTGCTCCAATAAAATGCCCAGCTTTATAAATGGGCACACATGCAAGTCACTTTGAATAAAAGCATCAGCTAAAAAATGATCTATAGAAATTTATGTCCATATGTGAAACACACACACACACACAAAATACAGCAATTTATCATGTAGTCACATAGAGGTGGTGATTAAATGGGTCTCTTTCAGCAAGGTGCAGTTGTATTGAAGTGAAAGTGGTTGCCTATAGGTACAGTTGGTGGCTAAAAGTGGAATTGAAGACAAACCAACCCTAACCCCAAACCCTAAATAACAAGCTGTGATGCAAATAAAAATCCAACTACAGCCTCGTATTAAAGATTATAATCATTGAACACATCTGTGATGTTTGTTGGTATAGAAATGAATTAGTAGAAAGGGAGTGGATCTGATCTGTTCCTATTAAAATTGGAAGATTTTTTTGATTACATACACAACATTCACAAAGGGTAGCAGTGTAGAGTAGTGGTTAGAGCTCTGGACTCCTGACCGGAGGGTTGTGGGTTCAATCCCAGGAGGGGGACACTGCTGCTTTACTCTTGAGCAAGGTACTTTACCTAGATTGCTCCAGTAAAAACCCAACTGTATAAATGGGTAATCTTGTAACAATTGTAAGTCACCCTGGATAAGGGCGACTGCTAAGAAAGAAATAATAATAATAATAATGATAATAATAATAATAATAACAAGGAGTTCTGTAACCACTGGAGGTTTTAATGAAGAACTTGATTACAATCTTTGCTCTTATGATTTATCGTGTATATTAGGTTATAGTTTGTGGCATGGTGGTGTGGTGGTTAGCGCTGCTGCCTCACAGCTCCAGGGTCCCAGGTTTGATTCCCGTTTCAGGGGAGTTTACATGTTCTCCCCGTGTTCGTGTTGGTTTTATTATTATTATTATTTATTTCTTAGCAGACGCCCTTATCCAGGGCGACTTACAATTGTAAGCAAATACATTTCAAGTGTTACAGTACAGGTAATACAATAAGGTTTTCACCAAGCACACCAGTTTCCTCTCCTCATCCAAAAACATACTGGTCAGGATGATTGGTCACTCTAAATTGCCCTCTGTGTGCATGCTTGTGTGAGTGTGAGAGTTGGCCAGTGATGGACTGGTGTCCCATCCTGGGTGTAGTCCTGCCTTGCACCGTGTCTGCCGGGTTAAGCTCCAGCTCACCGTGACTCTGTATTGGATGAAGTGGTTATTGATGGATGGATGGTTAATATTTGTAATAATGCATTTATTGACATCCACATGTTCTCCGATTAATAAACATTTGGACTGAACGTGTTTAATTTTCCCACACATAAATGGTCAAAATCCCACATCAAGTATTATATAAACATTTAGTGGTGCACAATTCTGTTCCCCTAGAGTCGCAGTCAGTCCATCAGGTTTTTGTAGCTGTCTGTAAATCTCCAACTGCTTAAGAGCAAATAAAAGGGTAAACTTGTCCAATTAAGCAAATTAATTCAAATCAGGTAATGAAGGCCTCAGGAGGATCAAAACATGAAAACCTTCTTGCCCCAGAGTCCTGCACCCCTGACAATGTAGATGTAAGACAGTCATTCATTCACAAAGTAGATGTAACATAGTCATTCATTCACAAGGTAGATGTAACACAGTCATTCATTCACAAGGTAGATGTAACACAGTCATTCATTCACAAAGTAGATGTAACACAGTCATTCATTCACAGTTGTCTGAAGGGTTTTTTTTTTAAATTTTTTATTTAAAAGCACTTATTTATCTGTTTTGATTGAAGTCCTACTTTCCTGTCAAAAGTACTATGAAAACAAACAAGGAGATCAAAATTGCAAACAAAGAACTTTATTACAAATATATAATGCAGTTTGGATATTAAAAATTAAAATGCTGTTATTTTTGACAGATATGTTTTTATGATATAGCAAGAAATAATGAATGTAAACTTGCTTTTTGTTGATATTTTAAAACCAACTTTGGGGGGATTAAATCAACATTTAGACCCATCCACTAAAACCAAATTAGAAATATGTACTTAATAGCAGTTTGATTTATCATAAGTGGACACTTTCTTTTACTAATAAATACAACTACCATTAAATTCTGACTTTGCGATTAGCTGGTGGGTCAAGTTTTAATTTAATTCCCCCTTTTCATTTACACTGAATAAAGGTTATGAATAATTATGGAGCCTACTGTATTTGCAAGTGAGTATTCCTGAGCATTCTCTATAAACATTTAAATAAACATATGTAAACAATAAGTATTAATGACTTTATGCACAATATTTTACTTGAAATGCATATTGTTCACTAAATATATTAAACAACCTTCAACAATGTTACATGTAAAAACCATTAAATAACAAACCATCACACTGCACTGCACCCT